>BQNB010119135.1:0-20868 GCA_026074375.1 Tanacetum coccineum
TTTTATTTCTCTCTACCAAACACACTTGAGAAATAAAATTAAATCTATTTCTCTTCATTTCTCCTTACCAAACACACCCTAAGGGTATGTTTGATAGAGAGAAAAGAAGTAAGAAAATTAGAATTGAATTATTAGTAGAGAGAAATAAAAAAGTGGAGAATTGAAAAGAATTTGGTTGAGAAATAGAGAGAAATGATAGTGTAATTTTAGTCATCCTCATTTCAATCATTTTTGTAGAGAACGAGGTGGGTTACCCGTGCTCCGCCGCGGGCGCGAGGAACTAACGCTGAAACGGACCGATAACCCCAATGGCTATTTTTGTAAATTGCTAAAAAAATATAAGTTAACGGTCGTTACTTAACGTTCGTTAAGTAACGACCCACCCCACGGACTATTTTCGTAAATTGTTAAAAAAATATTAACTAACGGTCGTTACTTAATAGCTGTTAGTGGGGGGAGGAGGTATTTTGTAATTTTTTTTAAAATGAGGGCAATTTTCGTAATTTGATACATAGTGTGAAGGGCTATTTCGTAAATACCCGATGGGCTATTTCGTATATATCAACGGGTTGCAGGCGGGTTTTCGGGTCGGGCGGGCGATTTCCATTTCGAGTAAACGGGGCGGGTTGGGAGAGGGTTTTTTCCGGGTCGAGCAGGTGGGTTCTGGGTCCAGTAAACCTGACGGGTTGCGGGCCGGTTATCCTGCTAATTGTATAGATTTTTAATAGTAGTATAATATAATTTGGAGATATGAGATTTTTTTTACTTTTTTGTTTTTTCTTTTGTTTTTCTATTTTTTAATAATGGTTGTCGACTTTTTTGCTGACAAATTCACGAGGGTTGAACCCACTGTCACACAAAATATAGTGGCATTGTCTCAAGTGAGGGGTGTTACGTCGGGTTCGGGCTTTTGGTCGAGTTCGGGTTCAACTATTCATTTTTTTCCTTTCATTCAGGTCCGGTCAAATTCGGATCAAGACTAAAAATTCTATACTCGAACCCGACCTGATTTGAATTTTAATTACTCGGGTTCGGGTCAATTCACGTTAGTCCACAATTGTCCCTTTTTACCTTTTTAAATAGAAAATTTATATTAAATAATAATTTATTATTCGGGTCAATCGGGTCGACTCGAACTCGAGTTAGCCTCGTAAAACTTTCTCTAACCCGATACCCGACCCTTATCTAGCCTTCGGGTCTACTCGGATGACCCGTATAGGTTTTTTTTTCCGAGTAACCCGACCCGAATAAGCTTAATCGGTGTTCGGGTCGAATCGGGTTCTCTCCGAATAGACTTAACCCGATCCGGTAACCTGACTCGAAAAAATTATAGTGAAATTATCATAGTATAATCGCTCTTTATTTGTAGTTTTTTAGAGGAAGAAACATATTTGGTGATTATTTTTTATTTTAAATCTCTTGCGTTACTAAACAGGGAAATTCTATATAATATACATATATATTATATATTATATTATATATATATATTTATTTAATGGATAAGGATCCTCTAATATTCAAGATGAACATGATAGATCATGTTGAGGTTGTTGTGAGTGAGAAAAAAAAGTGTGCCATCATCTTGAGAAATTTATATTATTTTATATCAATGCTCTGCTCACAACGTCCTTAACGTCCTTAACATGACCTAGTCTCTCTTTCTCAATGTGCCTTTTTCCCTTTAGTTCTTCTTTTCCCTTTCGTTCTTCCAGATAATTTCTCAATGTGTCTCGCGTCTCTCTCTCTCTCACACACACACATAATCTCCAAAACCAAACCATGAAGGCTTCTTCCTGTACGAATTTGTTCAAGAACATTTGAGAATGCTCAGGTCGTCAACCAGGATGAGGAAGAAGATGGGGGGATCAGTATCAGCATCCCCTATCTTGCTTCACTCACAAAATCTACAAACACAAAAAAAGGTACAAAATTCACTCTTATTTCATTCAAATTTAACAATTATTACAGCTTATACATATATAACAAGGGCTAATGACTTAAAAAGTCATTTAACGACACATTTTGTCTTTGTGTGTAGTCATCTTATTTTTTTCTCAATATGTCAAAATTCGATTATTGTGTGTATTTTATGACCATTTTACCCTTATTTTTTCCAAAATACGAAGGGTAAAATAGTCATTATACATGTCAAAATGTTCACAAAATATCGACTTTTGAAAGTTTGATAATATATTGAGAAAAAAGAAGACGGTCACACACAAAAACAAAAGGTGTCAAGTTAGATGAAGTCATTAGCCCTATATAACAATTGCTTTTTTGAATTAGGGTTTTGTCATAATTTTGGCGGTTTTGTTAATTTATGTATTTTTTTTTTAAAGTTTTAGTGGTTTTTATGAACTTTAGGGTTTTTTTGTAGTTCGTATCATTTGATTTTGGATATTGGGAGTGTCAAGTGGTGGGTGCGGCTGCGGCTTGAATATCGGCTAGAGGGTTTACCAATCTTTTGCAGGTATGTGGTTTTATAAGATTCAGATGTTGTTTTGATTTTTGGGTAAAAAATTGATTTTCATTATGCTGCATCTACTATTATTGAAAATGTCTTATAATTTGGGCCCGTCTGTTTTCAATTAGCTGGTTTATAGGTTTGCTATGATTTTGAGGCTTTATAAATAAGGCAATCAGCTTGTAAAGGATATTACTACCTTGAATAAATCCAAGATAATAACTATGAAACGCTGACACTGAATACTATCAACTATGCGGAATCTAATTGATAATATTAAGAAGAACACACAGCAATAATCAAAAGATTACTTTTATTATCACACCTTGAACCTGCCTAACTTTGCAGATTCCTAAACACTAATAATACTAATCGCTAACACTTCTTCTAAGACTCGTACTTGTTCTCGTACCTAACTATGCCTTCCAAGGGGTCCTTTTATAGACATCAAGGATTAACCCTATTGGGCTTACAACCTGCCATGCTTATCTTCTCCTAGTACAATCCTTCTAAAACTCTAAAACTGTTATAAGCAGTACTTTGATATTGCTAACAGTACTTTTCTATAACTAACAGTACTTTAACATAATAAGCAGTACTTTAATATCACTAACAGTACTTCGTTATCTGCCAGCAGTACTTTACAATATTTCCTAACAAAGATCCTGGAGGCAAGATTATTATCTGTTGAAAGAGATGTAGCTTTTTCCGATGTTGCTGGTCAAGAAGTAACCGACATAGGTTTTGCGGCTGCATGTCCTCTCGGTTAGTTCTCATCAATTCTGTCTGGTATATACTCATTTATGATCAAATACGACACCGTTTTGACAACAAAATATAATACACCACCTATAACTTTGAGCAAAACAGGAAACTTATATCATTTATGACAACAAAATCATTATGTATAGTTTTTGTTTAAATATTATAGCACAATTAGTTCTTGACGTTGATTTGTCATAGTATGTTTTTTATGGGGATAAGTTCATATATATGTTATTTAATTGTGCTTTGTATCAATCTGTAGGGTACATATGTTGAAGGTATAAAGGAAAAGGTTGGTTTTATCTCTTGGTCATGCCCTATCTTTCATTGTTGCTGCCGAAGGTACTACTGAATCTCTTTCTGTGTGCGTATATAGTCCTGAGGTAATGTTTGGAATTCAAGTTGCTAAAATTTAAGGGTAAGAAGTCCTTCGTATGATTGTCAATTCTCAATTTGAGTAATGTAATTTACTAGGTAAAATATCGAGTTCACGGTGCTATAGAATGTGGTGATTTTGAAGAATAGTTTAATTACAAGCTGTCACTAGCAGCTCCGATACATGTGCAGAGTTTCTTCGGAGTCTTTTGATATGAAATTGATTGTGCTTTCACATGATTGATCTCTAGATAACTAGAATAAGTGCTACTCTATCCAAACACTAGAAAGCGCTTTTACGTGTCTTGACGCAGTAATCAGATATACACGTGCAAAACGCAATACCAAACACCCTGTCATTTATCTAATGTGTGCGTTTTTGTGTTTGTGTTGGTAGGTCGCTTTTCTTATTTATGAATAGAGTTTCTAGGCCAAATGTAAATGCTTTATTTCGATTTTTTTCGGATGCTAATAGTAAGTGTGAAGTATGATGATATTTGATATCATTGGAATGAACTACGATCTGGCTTAGGGCTTTTTTTTATTTTTAACGCGCGCGCTTTTTTTGATGATTTGATTTATAGGACAGTGTAGACTGTTTTCGGAAGAAGTTAGACCTGCCATAGATGTGTCTTGCGTCACCTATAATTGAAAAAAAATGAGATTTTAATGTGTGAAACGTTCTTAGCTTTATTTTCAATATGAAATGTTCATTCTCGACTATCTCGTATATGTTGACTGTAAATGGAAATGTGTATGTGATGTGTATTGTATGCGAGGTCCGTTTTGAGCATTGCAAGGTCCACAGTATCATGTTAATACCTAATGAGTAAAAAATAAAACTGCTTATCAAATTATTGTTTACATACAAAACCATCACTTCCTGGATATCGTTCTAAATATGCAGTCACAAACTTTCCTCTTAGAATTTCTCTTAAAAGTTAGAGCACATAATAACCACTTACAACTGCCGTAAATGCCAAAACATTATGTTTATTACACTTAATTTTGGTACGCGCGCTAACGCTCTCGCGTCGTTGTTGCTGGAAGTGTTCATTTTTACACTCATTTTTGTTTTGGACTTGCTTTCTTTTATGATTTGCTAGGAATTGGGCCTCTCTCGCTCTCACACGCGGAAAAGGTATCCTTAATATCTTGCTCTCGCAGGCTCTAATAATATAAATGTGTGAACTTTTCATTCATTAGTTTCGATGTTTATTATTTCTTTTGTGTCGCAGCGAATCACGTTGATAGTCAGGTTCCAGAATATTGCTGCTGAACCATACGCCAATGGACAACCAATTGATCTGCCTGACCGCGTTTGAACACGGACTTTATTCGTATCATCTGATGCAATTGTTGCTCCAACGACATCCACATGTGCAGCTCCTTCTGTTCCCAAGCGCACAACAACTGAATGAGTACATACAGCATGTAAGTATCTCCAACAAAGTTATCATCCAACCTGAAAAGTGTAAATGGTTACAATTATATTGTTGTAGGTATTAACAATAACTCCTCAATGCAAGTATACGACATGGCTTCTACATTGATTAATTGTTGTACAGAGGATATGGTAGATAGTTCACTAAGCAAATGTTATGTTCACTTTTGAATAAATAGCAAAATACCCAGTGGACAAATGAAGAGTACAAAAACCATATCAAAACCAGGTTTCAATGGTTCAATACCATGCAATCAGGTAAGGATAAATTATGAATTCACCTTTTGTATCACTGCTACTAGGAATATAAAAAAACACCTTTATTCCTACTATTACGCTGCACTAACATGTTAGCCCCCGGCGTAACGCGCGGGTCATTTTCCAACTCGTTAAATACATTTCTCATTCAATTTCATTTATTTTAATTCTTTTTTTCTATTTCATTTCTAATATCTGAAATTGTCTCTAGCAAACGTGCTGTTTTTAGAGTTGATGACTATGTTGAGAACATGGTGTTTTTTCCAACTAATTAGGCCTAAAACGAGACCTACTAACAATGTGAGGACACGTGTTTTACTTTGACTAAGTTAACTAGAATTTTATTTTATTCCTAATTTGCCCCTTCCTAAATGATAAAAACTGTTACTAGTAGTTTCTTATTTCTTCTTTAACCTTTTTATGTCTTCTAAGTTTCAGTCACCCCTTCATTACGTATTTGCAGATCCACAAAATCTCTCAACAACATATATTTGTTTTAACTCATGTGTCATCGTCACTAATTTTCTAATTCATATCTTTATATAGGGAATATGCTTATACATTTGGGCAATGGATATGAAACCCACATATGTTACGTACCAATCTCTTTGTTTTCTCATTTGCTTAAAAATGGATGGGAAAGGAAAATGGTTGCTTTATGTTGCATCGGCATGAGTTAATAATAGAACCATTTTCATGTACGAATGGGTTTTTGCAAATTTGAAATTGTTAGTTTATTTATGGTATTTCAAAGTGTTCATGTCGGTAATTAAGTTTTATCATTTACAAGAAAAAGCTTTTGATTATATAGTCATCTTTCAGATCTAATTTGAGAAATCAATACACAATCGAGAATAACAGAGGGAATATATGTTTAATGGTAAGAGGAAATGGCGGATGCTGGGAGGTTTACTTGAAAGGGCATGTCAGGAATAATAGTACAGTAAAATTTTAGTTGAATGCTTGATATGATGACAAGTGTCAAGTTAAGGGCATTAGGCCTATTTGTAGACTTTTTGTGGATGTATCATTTCTCATTTGTAAGTCTCTTAATTAAGCTTGTTTATCATAACTCTTTATTTTATTGAGGAGATCCACAAAACCCCTATCAATTAAGTGGTTGACATGTTTTCAAATTAGGGGTGTAAACGATCCGAGTTGAGCCGAGTACTGTCAAGCTCGAGCTCTAGTTTGACTCGTCATATAAAACTCGAGCTTGATTATTTTTACATTTAAGGCTCGAACTCAATGAATACTCGGCATATCAAGCTCGGCTCGACTCAATTTGTATGAAAATAAGTAAATATATACATATATAAGGGTAAAAGTGTAATTTAATCGAAGCTCAATAAAGCTCGCAAGCTTCACGAACCAAGTATTTTGAAACTCAAACTCGACTAGAAAATATACTCGAATAGCTCAAACTCGAGCTCAACTCATTTAAATAGGATCGATTTCGAGTAGTTTACAAGTCGATCTCGAATAACTCACGACTTAGTTACCAAATCACTTGTATAAATAGCTACAAATTGAAAAACAAGTTTCTATATGACAGTCCGGTTTGTTTTTCTATGCATGCAAAAGTTATTTATTCAAAAAAGTTACCCGTGTAAATAGGAATTTCACTTCAACAACAATGAACAACCAACATAAGTACATAACTACTGTATTTGAATTGAGTTAGGTACACTTTTTCATTTCTTCAAACAAATCATTTTATGTAAAAAAAAAAAAACAAGTCATCATTTGATTACTGGAGTATTATTTTTAGGGTAAAGGTTATAGAATACCAACGTATTTTTCAAAGTTTACCGTAATGAACAACTTACTTTTTTATTATCGATACCACCAACTTACATTCAAATTTTGTTTCAACTTGAACAAAACGTTTGTACAGTTAGTTATTATGTGGCAACGTTAGTCCATTTAGCTAACGATCGTTTGAGGATGTTGCAAAAATCGGTCCCGTGGTTTTAGTTATATATTTTTTTCGATAATTTTTTTTTTCTTCGAACATTTCAGAAATTTTTTATCAAAAATTTTTTTTTACGAAAATTTTTCATACACATTTTTATAAAAAAAAATTTCTGAAAAAATTTTAATACCGCATAAAAAATCAAGAATGATTCCGCTCGCTCACAACCCCTCGCGCCGCCCTGCCTCGCTTCTCCTCTCCTCCCCTCCCCCCCCCCCATTCGAACCATTCGAGCTTTATAATCATACACATAAAAATGTGTATAAAAATTTTATGTGTATAAAAAATTTTTCGAATTTTTTTTACAAAAATGTGTATAAAAATATTTGAAAAAATGTGTGTAAAAATTTTCGAAAAAATTTGTAAAATTTTTCTAAAAAATGTGTACAAATTTTCGTAAAAATTCGAAACGTTTTACACATTTTTTCGAAATTTTGTATACATATTTTTATTAAAAAAATCAAAATTTTTTGTATACACATAAAATTTGTATACACATTTTTTATTTGTATAATTTTTTTTTGAACTTTTTTTTTTAAAATGTGTATAAAAATTTGTTCAAATTTTTTTTTATAATAATGTGTATAAAATTTTTTTATGTGTATAAAAAAATTTTCGAATTTTTTTTATAAAAATGTGTATAAGAATTTTCGTAAAAAAAGAAGTTTTGATAAAAAAATTTCAAAATTTTATTTTTCGAAAAAATGGTTCGAAAGAAAAAAATTTTGAAAAAAAATATATATTAAAACCACAGGGACGATTTTTGCAACTTCCTCAAACGATCGTTACCTAAATAAACTAACGTTGCCACATAATGACTAACGGTACAAACGTTTTGTTCAAGTTGAAACAAAATTTGAATGTAAGTTGGTGGTATCGATAATAAAAAAGTAAGTTGTTCATTACGGTAAATTTTAAAAAGTACGTTGGTATTCTATAGCCTTTACCCTTATTTTCTCTTTTGTTATTGCAAATATCTTATCCTAAATTGATGATAGGATCGCCAAAAATTAGAAAGTCAACAAAAGTGGCACGTTTGACTAATTTCACTTACAAGATTAGAACAGTTGGACTTTTGCATAAAAAAAATACGGAAGTACACATCTTAATGCCTGTTGTAGTAACCCTTTTAGTTCTGTACATCTATATATACCTTATACCTTATATTTTTTCATGTTCTCATAGCTCATACAAGAATGTCACGCTGCAAAGGTAACTAAGTTTATATAATTATATTACTTTATTTCTCACATGATTTGAGCATCTTTTCTTTTGGTTTTCTAATATTTGGCACAGGAAAGAGTTCATGGCCCGAGTTGGTAGGGGCGACACACTACAAAAAATATGTCATTTTACCACACTTTTTTGTACACACTTTAAAAAAGTGTGTAAAATATAATGTGTTTGTTTACTTTTATAATTGTGTAAAAGTTTGTTACATAAATAAGTGTGAATAAATTTTGAAAAACAAATAGTTTCCACACTTACATTTGTTGCAAATAAAAGTCAACACTTAAAAGTGTGAAAAAATTCATAATTTGTTCACACTTTTAATTGTGGATCCCATATGTAACACCCATATCCTCCACACTTCTTCTTATGTGAGAAGTGTGGAGGATTTGTGTGTTACAAATGGGGTCCACACTTGAAAGTGTGAATAAATTATGGATTTTTTCACATTTTAAAGTGTGGACTTTTATTTGTAACAAATATAAGTGTGAAAACCTTTAACTTTTTAAAATTTGTTCACACTTATTTATGTAACTATTTTTGTACACATTTATATGTGTTAATAAACTGAAAATATTTTTCACACTATTTAAAAGTGTGTACAAAAAAGTGTGGTAAAATAGACTTTTTTTTGTAGTGTATATACATACGTGATTCAAAACAGATACAACACAAGTGGTACAAAATATGATTGGGACTTTTCTATATAATATGATTTCGACTTATAAATACCAACAAACTGATACAATATTCGTTGATAATCACAATTGGTGATATATGAAAGAGGTCGAAGAATCTTTTTACATATAAAGATTAGAGACATGTTTCATATAGTAGTGGTTGTTGTAATCGTGTATGTGTGAAAGACAAGATATTCAAACATGATGACAAGAGAAGTTTAGAGAACTGGATATTGGAAGATGGCGTACAGTGTTTTAATTGATATGGTGTAATTAGTTGATGCAAACAGTAAACAAGGGGATTGGACCGATCATACTTACGGATATGCTTGCATGATAGAGTCTGTTAAAGACATGAATTCAAGTTCATGTCAAATTCGGTGAAACTAGAAATGATTGACGGAAAGATCTTGGGAGTCATATGTAAATTTGAAGAGATATGACGGTTGGAGATTCAAACTGTCGAACAAGCAACGTTCACGAGATCTGTTTAGATATGAAACTTAATTCGGTGAAAGTACAGATGTTTAAATGAAATTATCTTTGGGAGATGACATGGGGGATTTTCAAACGGTGGCATACATGATGTGAATCGATCACACATACGAGTACGCATTTTCTACTGTTCATATATAATTTTAAGCCTTGATGCATACAAGTATCTGTTGCATGAGAATAATGTTAAACATAAAAGTCAAGTATCTGTTGCATGAGAATAATGATAAACATAAGAGTCAAATTGCTTGACACACATGTTGTTATACTGTAATTAACATGTGGATAAAGTAGTAAACTTAAATGTTTGTTTCAATACTTGAAACTTGGAAGACAAGTCTTTAAATGGAACAGAAGTATGAAAACTATATTAATAGGCCCCATATTAATATGATGCGTTATATTATTTTATGTGCTTTACATGATGCGATATGGAAAAGTATGTTATGCAAAAGGGATAAAGCCATAGAATACCAACGAATTTTTCATAATTTATCGATTTGGTACGTGTACTGAAAAAATTATCGATTTGGTACGTGTACTTTCATAAAGTGTTCTCATTTGCACATTTTGATGAGTGTCATACGTTGATAGGCTGACAGTAGCCCATCAATAACGTGAGTGTCATCAAAATGTGCAAATGAGAACACTTTATGAAAGTACACGTACCAAATCGATAATTGTTTCAGTACACGTACCAAATCGATAAATTGTGAAAAGTTCGTTGGTATTCTACGGCTTTATCTCTATGCAAAATCATGTTCATGCACTACAAATAATTTGTTTGGATTAGTTTTTGCCGGTAAACTAATTGGTGTATAGTCGGTTATTTTTTCGTAAAAACATTAAGCATCAGTTAATATGTGTTTTGGGGCTTGGCAATAATTTTAATTTTCACTGATATACATGAGAAACTGTATAAATGTAAATCCATAAAGTTGCATATATGACACGTAAAGGACCAAGATTTCTGGATTTCTTATTTTGGATTTTAAAATCGCGGAATTGTAAATAAAACAATGATCAGTTTTAGCGGTAACCGTAAGGTGCGGACTGTACGGTTCATGAAACCTATTAAGTTTTCTTTGTATGTGTGTTTCTAAACCGTATCAAAGCATCTTGATCTTCGCGTACTCCTAATTGAAAACATGGTACTGTGTTTTAATTTTTTTAAAATATATTCGTTTTCATTGGATGATGCTTGATTAAATTTCATAGTTTATTATTTTTCAGAGAAAAATTTTTTTTTTTGTTTTGTGACTTCTGGGTTATGTACAATTTGGACGATAACTCTTTGTCAAAATTGTTTTTCAAACATTTTATCTGCTAAAGTGTTAATAGGGATTCATTAAAACTTGTTTAAAATTCAAAAGAGTTATGATACGTGAATGAACTTGTTATACGCATGATGATAGTCTGACATGCAACAATGCAAGTTGTATTTGGTGAAAACCATGAAAGCTCAAATTTCCTTTCTATTAGTAATATGGGAATTTTAGTGATAACAGTAGATCCGCCTAAGAATTTCCAGAAAAGTGTTGGCCAACGATGCATATGGATATAGTATTTAATCCATTTGCAATCTAGAAAGGAGGTCAAATAATTGAAACTTATCTTGTAAGGGTACTGCATGATGTGTGGTGTTTTGTTTCAATATGTATAGCGTATATATATGCTATGACTAATTAATTTTAGTGGGGAAATTTGATCTAACCTGTTAGAAACAAGACAAAGTGCTTATTCCTATTTATACAAAGTTGATTTATAAAAACGTGTAAAGTACTGTCATTTGATGGCAATAACAAATGTGTTCCGGCTGTACATGTACATGTTTGATTAATCAGGATGCTAAAGTGTGAGAAATCAAACGGTTCATTTGTTTTAGAAGTAAAACATGATAAGGATTTTATAAATGACAATTTCTTGTAATCACAAGAGCGGCTCATGTTTCATTCAGATGTTGTAAATTAAACCAAGTAATGAATTACTTGTTAAAAAGGCAAATTGACTTTTATAGTTTCTTACTTTTAATTTTTTACCATTTTAAGTACTTTAAAATTTTATACTATATGTGGGTCAATGTATTTGAGGTTTTAAATCATTTTAAGTACTCTTTTGATATGACACACGCGTTTTTGACAGTTTTCGTGCGTTTTCGCTATTTTCGTCCGTTTTCGACCGTTTTCACCGATTTCGTTTGTTTTCGACCGTTTTCTTCCGTTTTCAACTGATTTCGTCTGTTTTTGATAGTTTTCGACCATTTACGTTCGTTTTCGACTAATTTCGTCTGTTTTTGACCGATTTTGTCTGATTTCAAATGATTTCGACACTTTTTGACCATTTACGTTCGTTTTTGACCATTTCGTCTGTTTTTGACCATTTACATTCGTTTGCGACTGATTTCGTTCGTTTTCGACAGTTTTTGACCATTTACGTTCGTTTTCGACTAATTTCGTCCGTTTTCGACCGATTTCGTCCGGATTTTGTACGTTTTTGTTTTTTTTTTTTTTTTTGACGTATTTTTTTTAGGGCTGGAAACGAAACTGACGTTCAGCGAAAACGTTCGTAAAATCGTTAGCCGAGAAGTAATTCGTTTATGTTGTTTATTTAATAAATGATCGAACAAGAAACAGAATTTTTGGTACGTCAGTTAAATAAACAAACGTGAACAAACACTTCGTTCGTTTATTTACGTTCGTGAACGTCCGATTATGTACGTCTGATTACGTTCGATTAACATCCCAAATATTAAAGAACATAATAAATTAATATATCAAGTATTTAAGGTCCCTAAAGTAATATAGTACTAACTCCTTATTAATTTCTCTTATATAAAACATTAAAGTTGAAATTAAAATTGACAAAAAAAAGTTGAAATTGATAAGTTGAAAGTGACAAAATGAAACTGGTCTTCTAATGAGCGGGAATTTTGGCGCCAATAATAGTTACAGTACAAGTAAATAACTTTTTTTATGCTAGATATTTTATTTACACTTGACATTTAAGGGTAGATTTAGATAAATTTTGTGTGACCCTCTCTACTTCTCTAGTATCACATTCAATGGCAGATCAAAATCAAAAACCTTTCTTTGACGACGTTTAGAAAGACGTTCAATATGATTCATCGTGAATATTAACTATGATAATGATGTTGTTTAGATTTCCTTATGCAAGAATCGACTATGCGTGTTCATGATGCTAATATAGTAGTATGACTGTATATTAAGATCATATTTTGGGATAATGATTATATATATAAGATGATCATACGGATCGTTTAGAATAAAAGCTTTAGTTACACGTTCGTATATGTCCGTTTTCATTTATATATGATCGTTTACGTTCATTTATGTTCGTCCATGCTCATTTATGTCCGATTTACGTTCGTTTAACTTATTAATGAAAGCACATAAACAGAAAATGAACGAGTTCAATTTAATAAACGAAACATGAACAAACAATTTGGTTCGATTATGCGTTCGCGTTCGTTTATTTGTTCGGCTAAAATTAAATAAACAAACATGAACATACCTCCGTTCGCGTTCGTCCGGTTCGTTTACAGCCCTAATCGTATTCGTCTCCTTTCGACTCATTTCGTCTGTTTTCGAACATTTTCGTTTGTTTTTATCCATTTTCGCGTTTCGACAGTTTACAGTGTTATTTGTCCATTTTTGACCGATTTTGACCATCTTCGACCGTTTTACGTCGTTTGCTCTTTATGTTGTGATATCAGTTCACAAGGGTTGACACCATTTGGCGATGCCGGAAACAGAAACGAACAAAAATTGTCAAAATGGACAAAAATGGTCAAAAATGAATGATTTTTCAAACGAAAACGGGCGAAATCGACCGGAAAGGGTCAAAAATGGTCGAAAATGGACAAAGTCGGTCAAAAGCGATCGAAAACGGACGAAAAGGAGAACGAATCGTAAATCGGTTCAAAAAAACAATAATATATACGAACATCAGTCCAAAAGCGGTCGAAAACGAACGTAAATGGTCGAAAACTGTCAAAAACAGACGAAATTAGTCGTAAACGGTAAAAAACGGCGGAGAACGATCGAAGACGGATGAAATCGGTCGAAAACTGTCAAAATCGAGCGAAATCAGGAGAAAACAGTTGAAAACAAACGAAATCGGTGAGAATGGTCGAAAACTCATGTGTCATATCAAAAGAGTACTTAAAATGGAATAAAATATCAAGTTTAGTGACCCACTTATGATATAAAATTTTAGAGTACTTAAAATGGTAAAAAATTAAAAGTAGAAAACTATAAGAGTCAATTTGCCAGGATTATGGTTTATGGTTTAAAATACAATGAAAATTCTTGAATGTTAAACGATTATACGTATTGATGCAAGTTGAACAATTAATGATCAAGTTGGATTTTATACTTGGCGTTGATGTGATGTCTTGTGATTAGGGAACAAAGTGGTACAATGTATTCAACTGTAGCGTCATGATTCGACCTCCTACAATCGGCTAAGCTTAGTAGCTAAGTTACGAGCTAGTAGGCAAGGTTTATATGCATGAATAAATAGTGTCTTGTTTAAGCTATTTGGTGTTGTTTAAGGGTTGAGCAATGTATGATGTAAGAATGCATGAATGAATAAATAAAGTCTGTAACATATGGATTTCATTGTATTTTGGTTTTTTTCTTATCTTCTATTGTTTAACATGACCAACTACCCCATGTTTATGATACTAAAATATTAAACCTCTAAATTTATTGGGACTGTATTTTTAAATGCTCTCAACTCAAAATCTACTTCCTTCATGCAGTTGCATTCATTCTACGACTACACAACTTCCTCTAAGAATACAATTCAATTGGTATGATTTATTGTGGGGTTCATTCATTAAAGTGGATCATAAACTTTAGGCTTTCCTGTATCCCTCAACATTCCTTCCAAACAGTTATAACACCTCTTAATTGAGTTGCAATCTTTTAGCTTCCCACACCTCTTGATTGATTTTCAACCCACAAAACAAGAAACGTGGCTTCAAATTCCTGAGTTGCAGGTATGAAGTTATTGACGAAAATGGAGAAAAAGATTAGATGCAACAAGTTTTACCTAAATCGAATCGATTATGTAAGTTTATTAATCCTAATTAAGTTTTCTGCTTTAAGTGTTCTTATGGGTTTTTTTATTTCAATTTTGTAAATTAGGAAAATATATATGCAAAGGTTGGATTGGTTTCAAAATTAGACATCATTCTGATGCTTCTAATGGATTGGTAATTTTATTTTTTTAATTGAATTTTGATGTGTGATCTCATGATGGTAGAGGTGTTTATTTAGGTGGTTCTTTTACTGAGTATGATACATTCGTGAGATAGGATGAGGCTAAGAAGTCTGATAGAATCCCATGCATTGAATAAGCAAGCCACTGTGACAAGAAGCATAATAGAGAATCACAGAAAGACAAGGAGATTAGATGTCGTAATTAGCCTTTTTATAAGGTGACTTGATTTTAAAGCTCAAGCTTTTAGAAGCTTTAGTGAGTTTATTGTGTAACAATAGGTTTATGTACAAACTGAATTTTAGAGTGACTTGGATCGTTTTATGAATATATTGCAGAGGTGGATTCAGGAGACGCGATGCACGAAATATCTCAGATATGTAGAAACATATCTCCCCACTAGGATATGGTATTCCAATTTATTAAATACTCCTTAAGTTATAAACACTTATGTTACTGAAAAAACTTTTAGAGCCATTGGAATTGATACTTATCCTTATTTAAGTATTCGTTTAGAGCAGCTGAATATGTACCAGATTACAAAAAAGTTCACATACCTATTATTTTCACTTGCGCATATAACTAATTTAGCGCGGGTAAAATGAGTAGGTTGTGCTGGTTGGGTAACATGTCAAAAGGGGTTGGGTCAAAATGGGTCAGAAAAGGGGGTTTGTAGTTTTTTAGTTTCACTCATTGCATTGCCTTAATAAATTTGCCTTGACAATGTCCTCCCCAGACGTTTAAAATAAATGTATGAGAACTTATTCTGAGTGTAGTTTCTAAAAATTTAAGAGGATAACATTAATAATTTCTAAAATTTTACCCTTTTTTGGTCGTAGAGCTCAGAAAATGTTGAGAACTTATGTCCTATGGATCCGTTGCAGCAGCATGTTAAGCATGCTAAGAAAGTTCGAGCGAGGTATGTGTTCTTAATGTCGAGTTTCATCGTATATCATATAATATCATGACTAGCTACTCTTTAGACTCTAAACTCTTAAAATTGATTATCGAACTCTTATCTCAAGTCATTATAATATGGACTCTTATGCTGACATGTCGTAGCTACTGATTCAATTCAGGTGTCTTTATAAGCCTCAGAAATGAACATTCCTAGAGTGTACTTATTCATGACTTTGTTTCAGGCCAGGAAGAGGAGGTAAGATATATGTATTACGTATGATGTTGAATATTTTTGGTTTTTTATGTGGTTAAACTAGAGACCATGTTGTTATTTTCATTTTTACATTTTCAGTGCTTGCTTCAGTTGATGTGGGGCCTTGGCATAATCTTGCAAAGAGAAGGGTTCAACACTATGGTTATGAATTTTTCTATAATGTAAGTTCTTAAAGGTACAACGCAACTGCAGTATAATAGTTGAGGCAATGGCACAAGTAAGATCAATAGGAAATTGCACTGACATGATAAAAACTAATTTAGATCATCTAGACATTTAAATATATCAGACTGTGTACTTCATGTATTGTGTGTTTCAAGTAAATATTGCAAGTAAATCAAATGTTTGAAATTAAAAGCTCTTGATTAAGATATCTACATATGAGAATCTCCATTTTGTTATGTATCTAATATGAATATGTTGATAATTTATAATACTGTTAAAACATCCTCGAATAAGATGGCTAACAATTTCATATATCATGTGCGTTTTTCAGATTCAGGGTTAGTTGCAACATTTGTGATAAGTTTGGAGAAAAGACAGTTTGGCTTCTTTATTGATGACAGGGAAGAAACCGGTCCTATGAAGAAAGTTGATACAATTTATGGTCCATTACCGTTATTCGCAATGGATGTAACTTATAAAGAATTTACTATAAAAAAATTTGTATTCCCTATTTCACTTGACCTGTCAGACTGAAAAAAGAAATTGCGCAAATGTTCAGGTTAGAGGGCACAAAGTTTACTATAAAATATCTTGAAGAAGAAGATGATTAGATATACATTCTCTGATGTTGATTGGGAGTTCGCTATTTTAGACAATTACGGCCTCAGCCTAAGCCTAATCTCTGCAACTGATTAAATTGGTAACTCAATTTAAGGTTTTTTTTATTTCGAGCTTTGCGTTTTATAAGGAATAATTTGTTGCTCAAAGGTAATACTAAACAAATAATTAGTTAAAGGGTGTTTGTATTAGAATTTGGGATTTGGGAATTAATCAAGGAAAGTGAACCAAAATGTTCTTTGATATATTGTTTTCGTTTAAATATAAGGCCGTCGTTATTTTTTTCTACTTTATTATTACATGGATAATACAGTAATACGATACAAAAACATATACATATTCTCATGTACAGATATTAGCGAAGAAAACCGTTGAAGGTCTATTAAATTTAAGGATTCTTATTCCTTTGTTCTTTTCTAAAATTAATTGGGAATATAGCCACGTTCTTCAAACTTATCAGAATGGGTAAAAATATAAGATGGGTCATATAGGTTCGGATCGACCAATACAAATCCTAAGTAGCATAAACATAACCGGTGTTTCTCTAAGCTTAATCGAGGTAAAAGAGTACTTATGCTAATCTGCTTATAAGCATATTATATGCTTCTGCTCATAAGCAAAAGGTGTTTAAGAAGAAATTGTTTCGAAATGCTTATCTGATTTTATGATCACTTTTGAGTGTTTGGACGAAAGTGATCATCTTATTTATTTTTTAACTATAGGTACTCACGAGTAGGGAACTGACGCGTATGATGTTAACCAATCGGGTACAAGTTGCTAATTTTTCAAGCTTCTACCGCGTATAAGCAGGTTAGAAAAAAAGGGCCGCAATGTAGATATTTTAAAAAGTTGTGGTTATATGATCGAACTGTTAGAAGGTGTTTAAAACTTAATACCATCTTTACTAGACTTAGCAAACACAGGCTCTTCTAAAGAGCGAATACTTGCTTCGATATATATGTCAATCAGAATCTTTTTTAGAAATGTTAATATAATCTGTAAGCACGCGCTTAGTTAAAACTTCTTCTTTTGATCCAAAAGATGCTGCAAGCAGAATTAGTTTGGATGTCAACATTTTTTTGTGAAAATGTGTAGGTTAAAAGGAAATAGAGTTACCAATTATCCACACCTTCACCATTGCCATCACCAGTGGTTGTCCTTACTTTTCTGTTTATGATTGTAGGTTTATAAAAGCTATCAGAAAATGAACCATGGCAAATTCATCCACAGGACAAATGAGGCGCTGGCTTCGAGTCAGGCATTGGCAATGGAGGCTGGACATGCACAAACCACACCTTTCCACGCCGTCACAACTTTAATCTCCTAGGTTTGCTTTTTTAGATCTTTATGCTCGTATACATATATATGCTACAAACGTCTGAACCATCATGTGATGTTATTATCGATTTATGTATGCATCTGCGCAAGTGTACATACTCTCAGGATAGTAAGATATTTTACATATGTTAGTCACTCTTACATATATTAGTGAAAAACCTCGAATGCTGTTAGGTGTGGTAGCATGTGTCGATCCGAATAGCACGGAGTCGTTTATATTTATGTCGATTAAACCAGGCGATAACTTCTATAGGCAGTAGAACTAACCATGATGGATCGACCATAGTATGATGTTTGTGTTAAGTTACCAAGCTAACAAATCTACATATCGAATGTTAGGCAACCGGGATCAGTTTCTGTTACTAAGTACTGTATACATGGAAAAAGATGTGTATACTAGAGCCGTAGGATATGCTTCTGTCCTAGTTATATTAAATACATCCTAATTGAATGTATGAACTAAACTTCTATCTTTAAGAAAAAAACTTGATAAGTGTTTAGTATTTAGCAGGTAAGTTGTCTTGGAAATTGTTGACAGAGTAATTATTTTAAGTGAATCCATTTACTATGTTGTTCAGATGTTGGTTTTGTTGAACCAGTTTTCATATACACTTATCAACATATGAAACTTATTTTTCAATATGGCGAAACCTGATTCCAGACCGTATTGTTATAGAAAGTCAACATGTACTCCATCAAAATAGTATACGATATTAGCATAGAAACAGAACATGTACTCCATCTCAACATGCTTATTTAGTCACACATTTCGAGTTTTAGATATGATAGCAGATCATTTTGTTGTTATGGTTATCTCATTGTTTCAGTGTTGAAAAATCCATCTGATTTTACTTGAATGATACTAATATTGTTCTAGACATGCATCAAACGTATATTGCAACAGCTTGAATCATTTAAGTGGGTAGAAGTGGACGTGAAGGTAACTCATTTTCATTAGCATAATGTTACTAAATGTATGGCTTTACAACAAAATAGAAATTTGACTCTGTTTAGTTGACCAAATTACATGTCAAATTACAAGTTTTAATAATGAAACTTTCAAATATAAACATGCGTATATTCTCAACTATAATCCACAACCACATTTCCATTGGTCGATCATTTCCTCTCTCAATCAATTACATCAGTAGCATCATTGGTTTGTGTCCATAATTATACCATTAGTCTTACATAATGATTCATACTCCTTAACTAATATCTTCACCATTTTTCAACGTTAGGTATATTTGAGTATTTGACTGCCGTATCGGTTAATTGTGCATTTTGGTTAAATTAGTAATATTGTAATGGTGGCGTATTTGGATTTTGATTCGTTGTACTAATATTTTAATTCCAGACTGTAAAAGACTAAGAGGATGGTGAAAAACGGTCGCGACCTGAGTTGCAACAACGGTGTTGCATAGGCAATGTTATAATCAGCCACTGCAACCTCGGCTGAAATTCCTTTTAACCTACGGGTCAGAAACGGTGAGACATTATATCGCTTTCAGAAGTGTGGCCTACTTCACGAATGTCAGCGACGGAGACATCATAAATTGGTCCATGAACGTACACGGATATTTGTATAGTCGATCTTTATACAACGACGAGTCATTTAAGGTTAGTTTTTTACTTGCACAAGATAAGGCACACTTTGACTTTATATGGTGAAATTAGAAGTCTGGAAAAGGAGTGTTCCAAATCAAGTATATAGATAGTTGTTTGTAGTTAGAAATGCAAGAATGAATTGTGCAGCTAAATGATGTTGTGTTTTTATTTGTTGTTTACCTAAGGCTGTTAGTAAGATTTGTATGGAAAATATGAGGAGCATATTTTAATGAAATTGTAGCTTTAGGATCAATGAATATGATTTGAGGCTTGAAATTGTTTGTATGAGTAAAGTGCATCAGTATTAGGTTTGTGATGTGTATTAGTTAATGAATTGCAATAATAAATCTACTATTAAAGAAAAGGTTGTTTGTTTGATATAAGCATGTTCAATTATGTTAAGAGTAACTCCTGGGTCATGTACTGTTGGTAACATCCACTTGATTTACATATCCCGTTGCTTTTTGTCTCGGCTTTATGATGTGTTAATTAGCTATGAAACATTATTAGTATAACTGTTAATAAACAACAGCTCAATCCAAACTGATCCAAATCATAAGTGTACATGAAATTGTACATGATGCATATATATTACCAAAATCAAGGGCAATCTAATCCTAATGACATGGAGTGTGATGCATACATTAAGCCAGGAAATAAAAGATATTGACACACACAACCAGCGGTGTGGTGTAACCCAGAAATAGATTGTGTTTTAAAAGTTGTCGATCATAAAGTTGTAGTTAAACCTCTCTAATTAAACATTTTTGGATTATTTAGCTTGACATAGAACCCAATCCACCATCAACAACGACGCAGAGTCTGTAAAAAAGGCGAACATCCACGGTTGCTAAACCAAACCTTATTAACCACCAGACGAATTTCGACAGGGAAGTCGAACGAAATATATTTCTGAACAGCGGACACATGGGTGCCTTCAACAATTCAAAATAGCAAAGCAACACAACACTCATCAGCATACTACACGTTCACGCCATGCCATTCCACATGTAAAGTCAACACAAAGCCAAACAC
>BQNB010119136.1:0-20867 GCA_026074375.1 Tanacetum coccineum
CTAACAGCTAATAAACAAACTAGGGTTCGTACCCACTTTTTTTCTAAAGTTACACACTCAAAACCCTAAACTCGGGTTTATATATATAGGAAAATCGCTTTGATGGCTTTGCATTTTAGTCGTGACGCCGTCATGATAGAGAATATTCTAGATAATGGGTTGGGTCGTATACTCTGACGTCGTCGTGAGATCTAGTGACACCGTCTTGGTCTTCGTTGTGACGGTGTCACGTTGTTTTGGTGACGTCGTCCTACTGTAGAGAAAATCTTAAGTGATGTTGGTGTAGGTCGGTAGTCTTGTCTGTTTCTTCTCTAAATGAGCCCAAGTCACGTGTAATTCATCCAAATGCCTTCCAAATGAGAAATACCTGAAAAGGAACGATTAAGTACTTATTTTGGGCATAAATGCACGATTTAGGGGGTTAAACGACCCTAAAAAAGTGTATAAAATGACACCTCATCATTTAGTCGGCAAAATATAAATTTAAAACTTGAATCAATAAAATGTACACCACATAATGACACATCAAGTTTTTGGCGTCGTTGCCGAGGAGTAAAAATTAATCTTGATTTTTATTTGATATTTTGATTTTTAATATTAGATTAGATCTAACCCTTAGATTAGTGTAATTTAGAATAGTTTATATTCCTGCTTGTTTATTCATTCTATTTATGTGATACGGCGTATTCAGTTCACTGAATACGATGTATTGGTTATTTAATAGTTTTTCTAGTAAGTTTATTTCAGGATGGATGATCCCAACATAACTATGAAAGAATATATCATGCTTGAAGCAGAAAAAGCTCATAGGTGTGGTCGGGTGTTTAATTGACAAACTGCTACATATGGAAAGATAAGGGTTGATGATGATCTTTATGACCTTAGATCTGTGGAAGATAAATTCCCAACTATAGTCATTAATGATGCCTTTGCACCTTAGGATGCACTTCAGTGAAAATATCAAGTAAATACTCCTGTCAACGATGAGATCGACTTTAGGATATCATTTGACGAATCCGATGATAAGGATTACACAATAATTTGTGACAATAACATGTTTTCTTATAAAATGATTTATGTCAACAATATGAAAACGATTTTAGAAAATAATAATGAAATAGTCATGCCTTCAATATCATCACCTGAGCCTGCGATCAGTTGTTTTAATGATTTAGACATCTTTAATGATTTTGAGAATGAATTTCCAGCCATTGTTTACAATGATGCTCAAACGTCTAAATTATATTTATTAACTGAACCAATCTTAAACCCTCGACATATCGATAAATTTGATTTAAATGATGAAACATCATTGTCTAAATATGATGAAGAAGAACAAAATGTTTTGTACTTTAATGATCTATTCCCCTTCAACATTATTCGTCCCGATGATTTAAAAACAAAAAAAGACAATGATGATAATGATATCGATATAATACACTCTTTAGAGGGTAATGAAATTATACATGGGTTATGTGTGCTTTCTGAAACGAGTCATGATAAAGTCACTTAAACATTCAGAATGGGAAGTTTTGTCATAAACTTAAAAGTAAAAATCATGATTTGGAGATATAACATAAACAAAATGCTATTCTTTCTCATTATGAATTAATATGTGCCGTTTGGCTTTATGTTCGACCCTAAGCGGTATTATAAGGATGGTAATTGTACGATAATGTTGTGGAGGCCAAGGTATGTTTTCTTTACTTTGTTAAATCTTTAGGAAAATTGGTCTCCAAGAAAGGATACGGCGTATTAGGAATAAACCTATACATCGTATCCATTGTTTTTAACCTACGTTGACTAAGTCAACGTAATCCGGCAACACATCGTATTCATCAAACATTAATACGGCGTATCAAGTTTGGGTATAAAAACCCCTCTAATATGCCGGATTGAGTTTTACCACACATTTATACTCCACACACACACGAAATTTTTACCAAACCAAATCTTGGAGATTGTTTGTTATTGTAATCATCTACTCATTTATCTCATTCCTATGGTAAGTGTCTCTCCCCTTTCTTTCAATATTTGTTTTCAAATTTCAATTAGAATTAGGGTTGGGATAGGATTTGGTTTTAAGGGTTTACGCTATAAGGAGTTTGAATGCCTTTTTACCATCCCTCCTGGTTTGGATGTTAGTAGTTTTAGGAGTTTTAATTGGGCCAAAATGGGTAAACTAGGGAAACCCCCTTTCGTTTTCATACTACATAATCAATACGGTGTATCCACTCATATGGATACGGTGTACTGACAATTTTTTACCTAATTTTAAAACAACAATATGGCATATTCAGTTAAATTGAATACGACATATTAATAAAGATAGTATCATGAATTCTCAGACCCATACGCCGTATTAACTAAAATCTATTCGACGTATTGACATGTTGATCCCTATACGGCATATCCACTTGTGAATACGTCGTATCCACTCTAAGAACATAAGGTTAAAAATTCTATAATCTTTGTGCTTTTGTTTTTAATTTTTCCGATATGGCTCTTCCACCACGTGAGCAGAGACACCCATTTCTTAGATACCAGGGTTTAAAGTACACTGATGCTGATATTGAGGATTTCTAAGGTAGATTAGCTAGGATTCATAGGAGGGAGGTGCACAGGGTGCAAGTGTTTGATTTTGGGGGACTGCCGGACTTGATGACTGAGGGATTGAGTGCTCGGATGTTGATGGAGCATTGGGATTCTCAAGGAGTTAGCTTGTACACTAGCTAGGCTTGGAAACAGCTGTTTGAAATTAGGGGGCGTTGGTTCACGAGCTTATTTTGGAGTTTTTAGTACACTTAGGTTTGGCCAGGCTATACTAGATTTGGACACGCCTGGAGCTCTACAGTTTCAATTAGGAGGATCTAGGAGACATATGAGCTGGAGAGAGTTTATTTTAGCCTTGGAATTATACACTGCTAAGGAGATGCAGACTGTTGGATTCGGTGCTTATTAGGCCAATAGTGCAAGGCAGATCCCTAACAAGGGGGATTTGAGGGATTATTGGATAGGGATCTCATCTGCTATAGATTTCCTTGGCACAACCCTATCTGACACTGCGATTCGGGATCCGATTCTTAGGTTGTGCCATAGATTAATTGCTTGTAGTATTGCTGGGAGGAGTCAAGGACTTGAAAAGGTAACCATGACTGATTTATTCTAATTGAGAGGGATGGATGTTGACTCGGTCAATGTTCCTTATTTATTGGCCTGATACATGAGGTTGTTTGCTGCTGGGAGGAAGAGCGGGATGCATATTTCTAGTGGACAACTTATAGCTCGATTGGTTGAGCATTTTGGACTTCTAACTACTAAGATACTAGGAGGATTAACAGTTATTGCCCTTAAGCTTCCGATTATCGATATGGGTGAGCTGGTGAGGTTATAGATATGTATGGAGGTTAATGATACATGGGCTTGGGTGGTAATGGGACCAGAGAGGCAGCCTGATGATGCGGCAGATACCCCTAGAGTGGCTCAAGATGCCTCGATTGTTGATGAGGGTGGCCAGGCTGATCCGACACCCGTACAGGTACCACCTTCACCACCGCCAGCTCCTGCCAGGACCGTGCCTCAAAGGATGGCCAGACTTGAGGAGAACTTGCATGAGATATGCAGGGCGTTGATTGAGCAGCGCGAGGTGATTGACGCGATGGCTTGTGATTTTTCCAGGTTAGTACATGGGCTTTTACTAGGCTGCACTGATGATGGATAGGGCAAGAATTACCTATGTGCCATATTCTAAGACCCGTGTACCTTATCAGAGACGTCGAGTTAGACAAAGGACCGGTGAGGCCAACACCTTTACAGCACAGCATGACCCGCAACAGCTAGACCTATGATCCTTCCTATCCTTATCTCTTATCTATATTTATCTATACATTTATTATTATTCATGTCATGATGTATCTAACTATTAAATAGGTTCTTATATTTTTTTAATATATATCAAGCTATGACGTTTTCATTTGTTTGTATATGATAGAATCAAGCCTGGCAGTAAGTTCAACACCATAATTCATGAATATGTTACGGGACCAAGCAAGACATTCACACTATATAAAAGTATGGAAAAGAGAGATGATTTCAAATGTATAGAAGCTAAAGAAAAGTCTAACTTAAAGACTTTGCTGTAAAAAAAATCCTTCCCGGGAGACAACTCGGAATGTTATTTAATTTTGTTATCGAGTCTGTCTTCCCAGACTTCAATACAGCGCATCCATCCTATACCATACGACGTATTGAATGTCTGGACGTTATCAGTCTTTACTTTTTATGCACTATTAAAAAACTTTATTGTCAGTTCTGGCAATACGGCGTATTCACTAATCTGATACGCCATATCCACCAGACTGACTCGTATTTAGTTTGTTTAGTTTAAATTAACTGTAGATACCAAGATAGGAATGCACATGTTTTTCCTATGTTTCATACAGGACCTCGTGAAAGAAATATCGACGAAGTTGGTGGAATACGTATTTTCTTGAATTCTCTGTGTTGTAATCATGCTGGTATTCAGACACTTTTTCTACACATAATCTTGCTCATAAACTCAACTTGGAGAATCTACCGAGCAAATATCATGAGAGTTTCTCATTCAAATTCTTTTTAAATTTCCGTATTTAATGTTTTATATATACAACGAGGACGTTGTATAATTCAAGTGGGGGGATGGAATTAGAATGTTTACTTTTCCTATTTTTCATACTAAAATGCTTAAATTATGATCAAATTTTTTTTTTTTCAATCATACTTTTGTGAAATTACATGATACATAACCCGAACACAATAATCCTTGTTAGATATTGTGAGGATTTAACCTTTCCGTTTCTAAATGTTTACCTAAATTACATAAAATATGAGTGTACTGATGATGTTGTAGACTTTAGAACTTGGCTTGGTATATCTATTCGAGACCACAATAATGAGTATTATGGATTTAATTGGAGTAACTTGTTTAAATTAGTAAATTTTAGGATTACACCCAAATCACCTTTACATGTTGTTTATTAACTAACTACACCGGTTAGTTAACCTCCAGTTTAAACCATTTTCTACTCTCATCTTTAGAGCAAAGATCCATTAGAAAAACCCATAGAGCCAATCCTTTAGGAATTACAACAACTATTTGTTTCGTTACACCCTTACACCTTAACCTACCCTGTTAGATTAAGTTTAATTTACAGTTGCTAGTTGCTTAAAGTGTAGTGTTTGTATTTCTCGAGTCTTGTGTCATTTTCAATCTTTGGTACGGTTGGAAATTTACACATTGCAAATGGGAATGTATATTAGTAGTCAAAACTCATGTGATTTTGCTACCGTCATAATTAATGGTGAATCTGAAGAATGAAGAACTATCATAGGAATTATCCGGAATTATTATGATCGTGAAGATGGTGAAACTACATCGAGATTTGAGTTTAGTTAGTAAAAAATGAGGAAAAAAGTGCACAAAAAAAGAGAAAGAAAGTTTGAAGATAATCGTTTCACGAAAGAGAATTACCGAAGGAATTATACGAAGGATCGATTATTCGTTGATACGTCCACAAAAATCAACAATGTAGAGTATTGTACAAAGTGGAAGATATCGCCACTTACTTTGTAGAGTATGTAAAGTTTTGGGATGATTGGGGAGTTGATCGTTATGGGAACGGAAACTTAGGTTGTTTTTGATCTATGATCAAGACATTGTAAATAGTTGTGTCTTTGTCATAATAATGGTCGGGAAAATAAGTGTCTAGCAACTTGTACTTTAAGCCTTAATCTATTTGTTTCTTGATTTTTATTTAACAACAATTTACTTCCCTCTCACCTAATGATTAACCTCTGATTTACGCAAATGAGAGCCATTCGAAAATGTGTCTATTCTGGCGTTCCGGCCATGTATGCATGTCTTTGTACCTTGTTGGTTTCGACTTTTGGTGAAAGTATAGAAGGTTCTACCTTATATCATTCTTCATTCATTTACAGTTTGGTTAAAATTCGGATTTGGGGTTGTGATCGAACAATCATGTCTATCTCCCAGTGTTCCAAGGTGGTGTTATGTGTGCATTCAGCTGCCTTGTTGGAGTAGGTTTATTCTGGTGAAAGATTGTAGATTGATCAAAACCGTACGCCTTTTATACAAAACCATATTTACTTATAAACTTGTTAGTCTGGCTTTTAGTGGTGGAGATGTGGATCCTTGCCAAGATTGATAGTATACTCGTCACGAATTTCGATAAAAAAATTTGAGCGAATTAGTTACATGCTACCACATTGGATTAGTTGAGTTGATTTGGTGTTTTACTTCCTATTTTCGTGAGGTGTTTGGTTGTGTAATTGTAATAGATTGAATAAATGCTTTAACGGAAAATTATCCTATTAGGGATTATTTTTTAGATTTCTAAAGGAAAATTGAGGACATGTAGGATTTCATCGTGAGAGGGGGATATTTGATGACATCAAAAATACATTCTATTTTTTAGCATCATTTTTCCCTTGTAATTAAACAATTTTATATTATTATTGCAATAGAATTGTTAATTATTCATTTATATTTGAGAATTGCAAGTTAATTATGGAGTACTTGGTGAAGTTATGCTAAAAGGACACGCATTTGAGAATAAAAGAGAGTTATCGAGAAGAAAGCTCTATTGATCTGAACTGCCAATGTTGCCGTATTATTGATAGACCTATTTCGACGTATCTAGACTTTGACGAATCAAAAGACCATTGCCTGACTTTGAAGAATACGCCGTATCCACATCAATGATACGCTGTATGTAATACTTTGGTCAACGAAGAAGAACCAAATGATTTTACCTCAAGTACAAGAAGACACGGCGTATCAATGCCTATACTTCACAAGAAACCACGAAGACATAAAGCCCAATACGCCGTATCCAGGATCCTCAATACGCCGTATCCAAGGATTATTATACGCGAAGATTCTCTGGGATAGATATCAAACGTGATCCTTACTCCAACGAAAGCACAATACGCCATTATCCCACATCGGCCCATTACGGTCGTATGATCCGACTACCTGACCTTTATTTAGAAAACCAAATCTCCGTTTTAGGCATGCAAGTGTGAATCCTTAACCTACCAATGTCAACCAGAGACGATAAAGGAGCCTAGAAGGTCATAAAAGAGCCTCAAGATCATAGGAAAACTCTTGTAATCTTCGTGCCAAAATTCCGTATTCGCGTTTCGATTAAGGTTTTCTTTATTGTTAATCGTTCATATATCAAAACCTTGTGATATTTTTACAATGATAAGGGCTGTACTTGTAGGTATCAGCCATCTTTATGAAGATCTAATGTTTGGTTTGTTTATCTCGATTGCTTAATTTATCGTTGATTGTTGTTTATGTTTATCAATTTATATTTGTTTACGTGCTTAAGTATGCGACCTATCATTCAACTGGGTATAGTCCTACATATTTAATGCGCTGCAACTTCAGTGTTGTTTTGGCGTAGGCTAAGAGTCCGGGATAGCTCTCCATATTGCAATTTATATATCTAGAATCATAGGATCACAAATATTAACCTATCTTTGCCTTTAGAATAGTGAGCTTAGTTGGACTAGCAGGTGACCCTAGGATCAACGAGTACGTTCTTATTCCATAGGTAAAGACTCGGACAGTGGACTACTAGTATATAAAGAGTCGTTAAGCAGTAAGTGGGTAAAGTCTCTATGAGCTAGGGTTTAGTAAGAGCACCATTACTTAGATCCTAAGATAGATTATAATCAACATAATGATGCTTTATGCGGATGCGTCTAATTGTGACAGAATTAGTATGTCTAGGTCTTAGGAAGAAGTACCGCCTAAGTCTAGGAATGATATGCCCATTCGAGATAAGTCAATCATTGCACTAAATAAACAAACCTGCGTTTTATCATATTATTCATGGTTGGATTGTTTTCCTTTCATTAGTTCTCGACAGCTTTCTCTACCATTTGTTTGTCTTCTTGTGTGTGATTTATTGCTTTTACTTATCATTAAAAACTTAGGTTAGATACACAATAACTGTGCTAGACTTAAGACTGAAACCCCTTTGTGCATTAGTTTTAGGTTTTATTGATAACATATATTTTCTGATAGAATTAACTCTCAAGTGATCCGACACCCTACGTTACCAACGTATCTCATTGACGGTGTAAACAACCCATTAAAGTGTTGTTTTTAGGTATAGTCGGCAAAATATAAATAGTAAAACGTGATACATAAAATAACACCTACACAACGACATATCAGTTAAACTCAGAAGACTTTAGAAATAGATCCTTAGACACATTCTTAGCAGTATGCCACGGAAAGGAGGCAGGACAAGCAAACGAATCGACCCAAAAGAAATGGTCATTCTAGCGTTTTAATGAATCTAAAGGTTTAGTTATAACTTTACGGAGGTCACTAATGAAGCTTACTTTAAATGTAATCACCTTTTAGTCTTGAATTCACGTAAAAGCAGCGGAATAGCCCAACAGTTGGCTCAAAACTATGAACACGACACAAGACCTCAAAGTGAGAAACTTTGGCCGCGACAATAACGAAGAGTTGAGATATATGGATGTGATAGTATCTAAGCACATTAACAAAGAAAGTGGAAAGAGGTAATCGAAAGTTGGCATACTCAAAGAATCTAGTATATACACCTATCTTGCCAGTAGACATTTCATGTATTCTTTGGTTAGGACTAGGCAATTGTGGATGAACTTTATCAATAATATGAAACAAACATTTTCGTAAAAGTCTTAAGTCACATTTTGAGTTAGACAAACTTTTTATCCGTTTAAACACTGCTCTTGATAAAAAGTAAGCAAGATTAGGGACTACTAACTGGAAGCCTAAATTTCTTCGAAGTAGGGGTTTCGAGGGTGTGATATGAGTGATTAATTCTCTTGCAGGTCTGAGTTGTGCTAGCGCAAAAAAGTGATAGTTAAAGAAAAGCTTGAAGAAATTTTAAACAATGGAGATTGTGGTAGAAGAAGATGAAAAAGAAAACAGTGAAAACCAAACCAAGTATTTATACTCTTGGTATAGTGAATTCAAAGTTTTCTCAGATACTCACACGTGGCCATGACCTTCGGGTCAACGGTTAAGATCAAAAGTAAAGGTAGTGATGACAGTTAGCTAGTGGGATCTAAACCGGTCATTTTAGTAGAATGTGAATGGCCATCGACAAGGGGCCACATTCACCAACATCTACTAAAAAAGTAAAAAGAAACGTCTGCAGAGAAACGAGCAATCACGGGAAGAGCAATGACAGGAAGACTTACGGAACCCTGGGTCTAGAATATTAAGCCTCGCTACATAGTCACACGCAATAGATACACTAGACTGGGTGAACTTGATGACGTATAACACGTATAGCAGGCCTTTGGGCCTGGACTACACAAACCATACAGGGCCCCAAGCCCAACAGGACAATCCAAGACCACAATGGACCAAAACTAAGCCCAGTCCCGTGTTGGCGCAACCCAGAAGAAGCAAGACGGATGTGACAGACCTTTCGCGGACCAAGCAACATCCGTGGAAGGGAATCCACGTCCGCAAGACATGATTACTGCGGACCCTTGCCAGACAAGGGCCCCACTTCGGCCCATCAACAGGCCCAAACGAGATACTAGGAAAACCTAATATTTGCTCTGCCGATTAAAACGTTGGTACATATGAGCACGCCCCACCAGGTACGTTTCCTAACTCATATTAACAACACACTACTTTGACATTCTCTGACAAATATGTGTACTTACTCTCACGCCGGAGTCTAATCGTGGGGTCCGTCCCCATGGTAAGACTAACAGTTTACTTTTGATTGTGCAGAGAATCCATCCATCATTTGATTTAGTACAAGATCTCACCCTTTGGCCCAGTCCAGTCCAGTAACCACCTAGATCCATCTTTTCAACCCGAACCATATTTTGTACTAACAGTATACATTGTGTGGGTGGCCAATTTGATAAAAACTTATGATCATCATAAGTAAAATGTGACAGAGATAATAATATTATAGTAGTGACGCAGACCTCCCTGTTCCAAAAGGTGGAGAGTTCATGTGAAAATGAACTCTACAGTACAGATTTATTAGCTCTAAATTTCGGAAACGTTGTTTAAAATATAGGGCTAAAGCATACCAACTGAAAACCTTTGTCAAAATCTAAAAACCAATACCTAAACATATGTGTCTTCGACTCTTTCGAAATCATCTGCATGGGGAATTATCACCTCTCACCATTCATTATCATCCATATATTTTACTCACATTTATATTTATAATATATAACAATAAGTGGGGGTCGTTAGACCCCTACCAATCGTTAAGCGCTCTAAGACAAAAAATAAAAAATAAAAAAAAATCAATAAATAGTAAATTTAGTGTACATGAACAGTAATATGAACATTAGTAACGACCGTTACTTGACGGTCGTTATATTTTTTTGTTCTTTTAACCTTTAATATTAAAAAAATTAGTCCAACAAAGATTTTACGTAACTGGTCTTTCATGTTTGTGAATTATCTTTGGGGTTATCAAGTTACGAGAATAGTCTGGAGGTTATCTGGCGGTTTCAAAGTTAGTCCTTAACGTAAAACCTCGCAGTAGTCGTAAAACGACACAGTATGCATCTCGTTTTAATTCAAATGCAAAGTAGTGTTCGTGCTTAACAGTCACACATTGAAAGCAAAAGTGATGCCTAAAAGAAAAAAAATTGGGTCTGAAAAATCATTGATTTAAAATGGTCATGTCTAAAATCATTCGTCTTTTCTCGTATTTTTGGCTTCATCATAGAGGTCACATGATCTGCAATAATATTTACTGGCTTAAATCCTCTGTGCTTTTCTCGAGTAATGGTTTCGTATTCTTGGCTTCATCATAGAGGTCCCATGATCTGCAATAATATTTACTGGCTTAAATCCTCTATGGTTCTCTCGAGTAATGGTCTAGGATGACGTTTGTTTTTATATCCTATCGTGTTCCCTGAGGCTTGTTTGGGGTTGCTTAAAAAATGCTCCGGAGTGAAATCCGGTGGCTCGGCCTCCGTGAGCGGTGAGTTCTCTCTTGTCCTGTACATGAAAGAGTTTTTTTCAATCCTGTTTATAGCCTCAAGTTAAAGCATGTAGAAAGAAGACTTTGTATAGGTTTTTTTGCTTATTTCTAATATTGTAGTTGTATTCTTCTGACTTCTAGCGCCTTATTATTAGCCTTTTATTTATATAAGTATCTTTTACCATTAAAGAATAGCACATTAATATAAACACTATTCCAAGCATTAACGAGGTCCGTTGTTATTGGGCAAAAACATGGCATGTGGGTTGCACCACAATACGCCTATACCATTCTTAGATGTGTAATTTCGGAAATGTCGGTCACGTTTATAGTACTTAAGTCAGATTCAATACTTTGTGGGCTTTGTAATGACATTGTAAAACTTGACCAAGTTTTTCATTTAACCGAAACAATTTGGTATTTGGATCGTAATTCGTATGTTTTACTTCTTTGTTGTGATTTAACACGTTCGGTTTTTGTTAAATTTCAAGTTAATTTATCAGTAATATAACTATTATTATTATTATTATTATTATTATTATTATTATTATTATAACAATTATTATTGTTATTATTATTTATATAACTATAATTATTATTATTATTATTATTTTTATTTTTATTTATTTATTTTTATTTTTATAATATAAAAAACACCTCTAAATTGAGAATATTAAGTGTTTTACAACAAGCTAGAGGAGAGAAGTGGACACTATTGAGCCCTCACTCCTTTAGCCCGAATAGCTAAGATTGATTCCTATCTAAAAATATAAATAGCAGCAAGTTGCCCTTAATATCTTGAGCCCACCGAAACTTTCCGGATCCGCTTCAGCATTGTTCACCGATCCTTCTCAAGTTATCCAAATGAATATAATGAATTGAGAGGCAGAATACCGTATATCCAATGTCTGCGCACTTAGCCTCATACTTGACGCGTTTACGCTGTGCAGCTTCAAGCACAACATGACCCGACACAAAATCAGTCATCCCGGTTTACGTGAGTGGTGATGAACCTATCAAATCCGCACATAATTGTTTAGTTTTCAACTTTTGGCAATGAAATTATTATTATTATTATTATTATTATTATTATTATTATTATTATTATTATTATTATTATTGTTATTGTTATTGTTTAGTTTTCAACTTTTGGCGATGACATATCCTCGTCAGATTTTTTTGCCACGTCACACGAAAATTTTGATTACGTGTAATCACGGTTGATCAAATTATAACCACGGTCAACATTTTGGTCAATGGTTTTTTGGCGGGAAAAATGAGCGGGAATTCACAACTAGAAAAAATGTCATTAGCAACAATTAGAAATCGTTGTTAAATTATTATTTAACATCTAATTTTAGCAACGAAATTGTAAATAAAGTTGCAGTTTTTTTAGCAACAAAAAATTAATTGGTATCTCTACAAATAATCATAAATATTTGTTGCTAATTTAGCAACCCCTAAGCAATTTCGTTGCATTATCAAATTAGCATCAATTGGTGTTAGTTGCTAATTCGATCGGTGCTAATTTAAGAATGCAACGAAATTGCTTAGTGGTTGTTAAATTAGCAACAAATATTTATCGTTATTTGTAGAAATACCAACTAATTTTTTTGTTGCTAAAAAATTGCAACTTTTTTTACAATTTCATTGCTAAAATTAGATGCTAAATACATAATTTAGCAACGATTTCTAATTGTTGCTAATGACATTTTTTCTAGTAGTGGAAAATATTAATGTTATTGGAGAGGCGGGGAAAAGTCAAAGACGACTATAGAATTAGCAAGGACTTGTCCCCGCTAATTGTTTTAGTCAAATTTTCAACGCATTCTGGCCACTGTCAAAGACTAGAACTTTGATTATTTGTCGTTTAGCGGGTTTTGGCGAGTACAACCCTCGTCGTCCGTTTCCTTTTTTTTAGTGTCATTGGAAATCATTGTGCACCTTAAACGTTCGGTTACAATAAATCATTCAGTCACGACTTGTCTCTATCGTTCTTGTTGTTCCGGATCTTCTTCTCTGATATTCTTTAATACCATATATTGGCTTTTAGTTTCCTTATCCTTACGAGAGGATCTCAAATCCAAGCACACTCTCTTCCTATATCAACATGTTACCCTAAAATGGTGTATTAGACTATTAGGTGCAGTGCTTGTCTTCCGATATTTTCCATTGTCATTATTTTTTATTTTTTTCTGATTAATTCCAATGGGACATGCAATATGGATGCAAACTTCTGCTGCCATTACAGACAATAATTTAATAACTTTTCATGACAATATAATGTCGACCTGTATTACTATATTTTCCATCGTGTTTTCTCGATATCCAGCCGAGAATTCAGGGTACTACGTTATGCTAAAAGAGAATGTTTGTTACATCGACACAAAATTACGAAATCACTATAACAGCAATGCTAGATATACAGTGATGTCCTCGAAGAGCGACTAGGGCTGTTTAGGAAAAAAAAAGCCATCAATATAGCCACAACAATAGAGACGTGTCTCATATATAACAGCGAGGCATATAGCGAGATAGACATAGATATCTTACAAAGTAAAGACAAAAATAGCAATGTATTTTCTTGCAGTCAAAAAGAGGCCAGCATGATAAGACGTCCGTATAGGTGTCACTGCATATAGCAACATGAACGGCCATCAACTATAAGCAACAACGACACGGGCTATCACCTGAATCATTTCGCTACAAAAGTTGCTATAATGCTTTTTTATTAACTTTTGTGGATATTTACTTTTCAATGATTATCTGCTGTCAAGTAATTAGAATTATACCAAAGGGTATTTTGCTTAGCTGTATGTGAGTGGCCTATCAAGGGTTCGATCAAGTTTCAATTGAGACACATGTGAGGCATATGTTACGTAGTATAATGCTTGCATAAATGTTTTCTTTTCTAAAAACAAATTAAATCAGGATTACTTAATCGATCAGGCACTATAAAATGGCTGGTTGAAGAAGTTTTTATTTTGCTTCTTTTGTTTGAAGTTGTAATGATTAGATAAATCGATTTATATACATTAAGTCAAAAACATAATTAAAGTCTGTCGAGCAATGTTAAATTAGGTGACATTATTCTATAGTCAGAATTATTGTTCGTCATTTTAATTTGTTGAAACTGCTGTATGAAACTAACTGAATGTTTGATTCTAGTCACAAGAGAAATTTGGTGCAAGTTACCTTTGACAATCTTTATGTAGTCCTACTTGGCTTGACGCGAGCTGAAATGGTTGTCACAACGGTGTTGAGCCAGCGAAACCCTTGAAACGACGTCGTGTGTGATAAAAACATCATAAAAATAAAGCAGTAGCTTCCCATTATGTCTTTCTTAATCCATCCATGGCTGGAAACACTTTTTCTTCCTTTTGCTTTATGTGAAGGACTCTTACTCAAATTCAACTTTAATATGACCAACCAAAATGATACCTTTATTCATCATAAAGAAGATATGAGTACACATCAAGAGCTTTTGAAATCTCTTTCACAGATTCATGTTTCCTCCCTGAAATGTTGGGAAAATATGTCTCATATAATCAACTATTTATCAAGGAATAACAATCAATCAAATTATTATGTCTGACAATATAATAAGAAGAACGAAACCGTAAGTTGTTTCTACTTACACTGGATGTTTTGAATTTTGTATTAGAAGCACATATGAAGATCGAGGTTCAGATGTATGGTCCAGTCCTGTCGTGCTTATAGTCCAGCTAGCCTGTAACTTTACACAATAATAACTAAATTCACGAGACTAGCTTTATATGGATGTTAACATAGCATATATAATGCCAGATAAATGGCCAAGTACAAATACAAACATGAAGGAATAAACAAGAAAGATAGAACTGGATTTTAAAAGTGGGCAATTCTGATTATAAATCTTTAATAAAAATTAAGTCTACCCAAACCCTAAAATAACCAGGGTATAGTATTTAAAAGGTTTTAAAACGAGTCTTGGAGAAAATTCCAAGAATCCTTTACCAACAGAAATGGTGAGAAAAAGATCGTTAGCTATAATTCATTAAACCAAACAGGGAAAATTGTACGTTAAAAATGCAATTTCTCGGTGGCTAAACGACCCCAAATGGTCTAAAAACACTATCCTTCATGGCAGGGACGGAACTTAGAAGGGACCGAGAAGAGTTGTGCCCTATGTGTAGTTCCATAGAGAATGATGGGACATCACATTGGAATTTGATGAATTCATAAGTTATTGTCCCCCACATACATCAGCTAGCTTAATAAATGTAACACATAGGATACATGTTTGACATCACTAAAAGTAAAACGCAGGATACATGTTTTACTTCAGTAAAAAGTTGTACCCTACAACATTCGACTGAATCACCGGCGATTTTGCGAAGTTTCTGCTACAGACTTGTCGTCGGGGAAAGCTTTCCCCGACGCCAAATCATCGGGCAAAAGTGCCAGATTTTGCCACATGAAAAACTCGTCCGGGGAAAGTTGTATACGAAACTTTCCCGACGCCTTGTGGGACCCACACGGTTTTCATCAAACGGCACAAAATTGTTTGAACCAGATTTTCCTCGGAACATGTCTTAGGTTTCTTTTTTAGGGTCAACAATAGTCAAAAAGATTTACTTATTAATTAATTATTAATTTAAGTTTGTAAACTTATGGTAACGGAAAGTCCAAATCAGGCAATACTTTTGGTGAGGACATGTTCTCGCAATAGTTATGTATGCTGAAACTACAACAGTTTTTTCAGTTTTTTTCAAAAAAAATTTCGGTAATAGATTCAAGCGGTCGTTGCGCGGGTTTAAAAAACTCTTTGATGTTCATCATCTTATGGTGGCTTCGGGCTTTTAACCATATAGATGTCGGTAGCAAAAGTTCCATAAAAAATCATGCAAATGATGGGTTATTTCATAGGTGTGAAATTCCCCCACCCCCCCCCCCCCACCCCCACCCCCATCCCCCTTTTCCTTCCTCCTCCTTCACTCACATTTTCCACTCTTTTGACAGGATAAAATAGCTTTTTACCTTTTTTTGTTACGTATTTTTTGTCTTTTAGAACTTTTAACTAATCAAACTTTATATTTTATGTTTGTTACTTTTAGCTCTCTAATTTTATAAAAAAATAAATTTATAATAAATAAAAAAAGGAAGGGGGGGTGTTGGGGGTGGGGGGTAATGGATAACCTTGGCATTTTCCAACCAACACTTAGGTTTTGAAAGATGGAACTTATATTAGAGCATCGCAAGGATGCTAGTTGGCTGGATAGATATGGTGAATTTAATCAAAGTAAACTAAGGTCCAGTTAAATATTTGCTAAGAGTTATGAAGTAGTAAGCGGGTTGTTTTTAACTAAGAAATTAATAATCTGAGTGTTATTTTATTTAGTTGAGCTTACGCAACAAAGTTAACTATAAATGAGAGAACTTAGTAATGTGGGTTGAGGCTTGCTAATGAACGTAGAAACCGGGGTTCATCTTGGAAGCATTTTTGTAAGCTTACTCTTTTTTCTTTTGCAAACAAATTAAGTGGCGTTGGAGATATTCAGCCGAGTTCAACCCACATGATCAAGATTTACTCTTTTTTCTTTTGTAAGCATTTTTGATACATTTGGTTTTCTTGCACCTGAGGCGGTGGAGCTACTCAGCCGAGTTCAACGGGTTATGCAGTAGCTGCAGGAGCCTTCTTATGTGGGAGCCTTGAATGATACATTTACACAGCATAAAAGCGGGGGTTTTCAGCTAGCTGGGCAGGAAGAAAACCTAGAGTGCAGATTGAAGGAAATTATGTATGGACTAATTTAAGCACCGAGGCTATGGTACTTGAATTTTGATAGTTTTATGCAAAAGGATAAGGTGAGAGTAATGTGCCATTAACCAATGTTGCTACTCTAAGAAGATGGTTTATTCTGCATTAGACAACTGTTAAAGGTTGATGACATGTTGACCGCAGGCTCTGACATCGCAGAGTTTAACAAGCCTAAGTAGTAGTATCCCTTAGTGTTCGAGATGAAGGATAGATGCTCTGAGAAGCAGGTGCTTGGTTATATGCTTATAGTTGGTGTAACAACAGTCGAGTGGGAGTCTAGACTACAAAAGAGTATCACTATGTTAACTATAGAAGTCTAGTTTATGTCAATTGCATAAGCAAGCAGAGAGTTGATATGGTTGAAGAAGTCTCTTAAGAAGTTAAACTGAGCTTAGGCATAAAGTTTTTAATACTTTGACAAGTATACTAATAGTTCGATTCATCTTGCGAAGAATCTAAAGGTTTGCAGTTGGGCAAAGCTTGTTTGGATATTGATAAGTGAAGGGTCCTTATCTTTGTTAAAGATTCTTAAAACGGATAGCCTTGCAGCGATGTTCACCAGGTTGGTGATGAAAGAGAAGTTACAGTTTTGCGTAGCTTCAACTGGCCTCCGAGTGAATTAATAATGGAGGATGGTGTCTTACCAAAGAAAGGTTATTCCCAGTTTAATGATGTTAGTTTAGGATACCTTGTATCGAAAGTCTCCTAGCCCGTGTTTGTTAGTACAACGTGTTCCCTATGTTCGGCGGTACAGAAAGGTTAGAGCAGTAACATTGTTTAAGGGAAGGTTATTCCCAGTCTAATGATGTTAGTTCAGGATACCTTGTATCGAAAGTCTCCTAGCCCTGCGTTTGGTTGGTGCAGTGTGTTCCATATGTTCGGCGGTACAGAAAAGTTAGTGCAGTAGCATTGTTAAAGGGAAGGTGGTTCAAAGTTTATAGAGATTACTTGAGACAGAGAGCGATGAAGTAATCAGCCTTTAAGTTGGAGATTGTCGAGTTGTGAAGACTGATATAGGCCCCGATGTGTGTGGCGCAGGTGCAGATCAACGATAGCTCAAGTAGAGGAGATTACGCCGTTCAGATAGAGTGGGACAGGTGGTCCAGCGACTCTAGAACATGTTGCGTCTTGTATCGTTAGGGGAGAAGCCTATTGTGGCACTGGGTTTGAGGGGAGGATTGTTGGGTGCAAACCCAATCCCACATCGGTAGAATAAGTAAAGTGAAGATGGGTTTCACACTTATAAATACCTCTCTCATTGTAATTGTAAACTTGGATCTGGGTGTGTGTGTTTTGTACCCCGTGCAGTTTAGCACGGGTCGTGCAGTTGGCACGATCGTGCAGTTTGGCATGATCATGCAGTTTAGCACGGGGCGTGCAGTTTGGCACGATCATGCACTCTGGCCCGAGCCTGAGCAGTTTAGCTCAGAGCTTAATAATATCTCTCTGGTTTGATCCCGTGGACTGCCACGACTATCTTAGTCGTAGATACCACGTTATATCTTGTGTCGATTATATTCCACATTTACTTTCCATAAGCCTTGTTTGTATTCTTTGTTTGTTCGAGCGGTGTGTGCAGGGGATATATACCGTATAGATGTCTGTACAGAAGTGTGTGCATGTGTCATATACCCTAACAATGCACAACAATGTTATGACATCTAGATCCATGGATGTTGTTTTTAAACGTATTGCTTTGATTCAAAAAAGGCTAGCGGCACAGCTTGTTGCCCGTTTTCCTTTCACCATTATATAAATCTTATTTTTAATTACCTTGTTGAGTGTTCTTGTAGAAAAATAAAATAAAATAACGAAGCAGAAAGTTTATTAAAATTAAATGGCCCCGCTAATTTCATGTGTCTTTGAAAAAAATCGACCTCTAGATGTTTGAAATTTAGTCTTTTCCTTCCATTTTAATATTGTTTTGCTTATCCTATTTGAGTTTTTAATAATTCGTTTTTTAGATGCCTTTCTAAAAAAAATCATTTTTTAAATAACTCTGTGTTATTTAACTTTAGCCCTCTTTTTTTATAAAACACTACATAAACTCGTATACAATTGGTTTTTGTTTTGGCCCGAATCACGCACAGTTCCATGTAAAAATAGGCATCGACCAAAAGTAGGTAAAACTTATATTACTAATAATACACCCGTCTATAACATTTTGAAAATACCAACCCACCTAGCCCAACAATCCAACAAAGTATCTGCTAAAAACCAAGCTAGACTAGTAGACTTATTTTTGAACGGGCTAGTAGACTTACCCAGCTTGGAGTTGAATTGGGCTGAAGAGTTAGTATTCAGTAAACATGTCTTAATTATCATGTTGTAAAAAACCGTATAAACCGAAAATAAAAAACGAACTCAACTGAAAACAATCGAACCGAACTAATAACCAAACCGAATTTATCAAAACCGAATCAACTGAACTACAAATTCAGTTTTCGAGTTGGATATGGGTTTGACAATCTAAACCGAAAACCGAACAGAAAAACGAATTTATATATATATATATATATATATATATATATATATATATATATATATATATATATATATTAATACATATATATTTTTATATTTATATTATATATAGACAAGCGTTCATTTTAGAAGACTAATTTTTGTGAGAAGAAAAGAAGCGATCCTAGCCCTTCATCCGCCCTCCTTTTTCTAAAACTAATGGCTTAGATTAGATTAAAATTGCATTGATTTTACACTAAAAAAAGCGGAGGGACCATTTTGTAATTTCACATTGAAGAAACTATAGGGGTCTCCTTGAAAAGTCGTCATTTGTTGCATACCTCAAAATTAAACTACATTTCTCTCTTTCTCTCTCTCTCTCTCTCCCTCATCTGATTCATACACAGACACAATTATCTCTCCCTCTCAATCTTCAATCGACATCTTCAACATCAGTAAGACAAACACTACCATCGCCATCGTAATCCGCCATTGAAACACCTTCGCTCAATCATCTTCTTCAGCATACTCATTAGATCCTCCATCATACCAGCCTCTGGTCTTCATCCATTTGTGAAGAAATTCACAATTCAAAGGTTATTAGGTCCAAATTGGTCCACAAAAGATTAAATTTTTACACTCTTATCACTGAAATGCTTGTATTCGATGTTAAATTACTGAATTGTTAGCAGTGTGAGTTACTTTAAAACATCAGGATTCAATTTTTTTATATGAGTTGTGTTTTGCCTTTTTATGTGATGATAGCCCTTGTTATGTATTAATTTTACAAACATAAGCATGGTGAAAGCTCTAGTTTAATTTTTGGTTCCTTGCACTTTTTGATTAATTATGAAATTAGGGCTTTTGGTTTTTCTCAGGCCACATGCTTGTATCTTTGAATGAATTTCCAGTGTTGACTGCGGCGTCCGGTTAGGAGATATTGATGTTCGCATGTGAAAATTTTATAGAAGATTATTTTATTTTTTTAATAATATCTTCACCTGTGAAATTTTTGATCGAGGATTGATGTTTTGGTCTTAGTCGTGTTCAATTTAGGTTTTGTAGGAATATCTTCACGAGTGAAGATATTATAGAAGATTACTTTAGTTTTTTAGGAATATCTTCACCTGTGAAATTTTTTATCGAGGATTGATGTTTTAGTCTTAGTCGCGTTCGATTTAAGTTTTGTAGGAATATCTTCACGAGTGAAGATATTATAGAAGATTATTGTAGTTTTGTAAGAATATCTTCACTCGTGAAATTTTTTATCGAGGATTGATGTTTTGATCTTAGTCGCGTTCGATCTAATTTTATAGGAATATCTTCATGGGTGAAGATATTATAGAATATTATTTTAGTTTTTAAAGAATATCTTCACTCATGAATTTTTTTATCGAGGATTGATGTTTTGGTCTTAGTCGCATTCGATTTAAGTTTTGTAGGAATATCTTCACGGGTAAAGATATTATAGTAGATTATTTTAGTTTTTTAAGAATATCTTCACCCGTTAATTTTTTTTATTAAGGATTGATGTTTTGGTCTTACTCGCGTTCGATTTATGTTTT
>BQNB010119137.1:0-15031 GCA_026074375.1 Tanacetum coccineum
AGAAAGTCAAAGTACTGTCAAAGTTTAATCAAGCTGAAGCAATTAAAGAATCCGTACAAGCTAACATGATAATTGTAGTCAAGAATCAATTACCAAAGCTATTACCAAAAGCAATGTCTGATTTTGTCAAGCCAAGACTGGAGAGCACAGTTCGTGATGTGCTCCAGAAGAATCCAATTAATCTCTTTAAATCCTTATTTTCCTCCACTACTCTAGACTCTTTCACTGAATATGAGTTGAAGAACATGCTTTATGATAAGATGCAGCAGATTGGATCCGTTCAAGAACATCAGAAGCATCTTGATCTATACAATGCTCTGATTGGTTCAATCAGCCTTGATGAAGCCATTGCAAAAGGTGAGATTGATCCAGCTAAAGTTCTGAAGAAGAGACGTCATGATGAAAAAGATGAAGATCCTCCTGCAAAGTTTGATAAGGAAAAGAAGAGGAGAAAACGAAAGGATTATGAGGCATCAAAATACGATCAAACAAGTTCATCTAAGAAAGGTAACACTCCATCCAAATCATCAAAAACTGATAAATCTATGAACGCAGAAGAAATAGTTGAAGATCCTGTTTAAGAGGTGGCAATGGATGTTAAAGAACCAAACGATGATGAAGTGGTTAAGATTCTGATCCTAAGCAAGACAAGTCCACCTGGTTTAATCAATCTCCCAGACCAGAAACTCCTGATCCAGAATAGAACAAAGACCCAATTGCTGATGATGGACCAGAACAGCCTGGTTTAACGAGCTAATGAATAAAGCAAAATATCCACTCACATTTGATGATCTAATGGGTTCTACCATGGATTTCACAAAGTTTGTCAAGAACCGTCTCAAGGAAGAAAGATCACTAAAGCAGACTTACGTGGACCAACATTCAAGTTGCTAAAAGGAACATGCAGAAACAACATTGAACTGGAGTACAATATGAAGCAGCGTTATTTAGCATTGTCAGATTAGCTTGACTAGACAAATCCAGAAGGTGACAAATGCCTGTTTGATATAAGCAAGCCTATACCTCTGCAAGGCCCTTTAGGTCACTTAACTATTCTTGTGGATTTCTTTTTCAATAATGATCTTAAATACTTGAAGACAGGAAATCAGGAAAGGAAATACACTGTTTCACTGACCAAAACAAAGGCTGCAAGGTATGATTTGAATGGCACTGAAGACATGATCCCAAAACTATGAAGCACAATCAAAGAGGCTTATGACAAGAACGCTGCATTGGGAATCCATCACTGAGGTCCTGAACATCAGTTATTCTACAGATCCAGACTTGCAGCCAAATCACCTCATGAAGTGTCCTCACGGATGCAGATTCTCAGTGTCATCAGATTAACTATAGATAACCAGTTTGGGTATGGATACTTGAAGGAGATTGTTGTCAGAAGATCAGATCTGAAGGAATATACATTCAGAGAAGCTGATTTTTCCAGACTTCACTTGAATGATATTGAAGACATGTTTCTACTCTATGTTCAACTCAAGATTCACAACCTCACGGGCGATGAAATTATTGCTTTGGTAAATGCTCTTCGTATGTTTACCCGAAGCATCAGATGTGCAGATTGGAGTGGAAAGTTATCAGAAAAAGCTCAACATCACCAAGCCACAAACCACCTGTGATGGAATCTCATTCAAAGAACCATAAACCATTTTTATGAACCAAAAGGAGTTGTTTATCTAAATAAGAGCAACTGGAAAAGACTTATGCGAGCTGATGAGCTTTATAATTTTAGTGATGGAACTCTCAAGATGGTTCGTCATAATCTAAACGACATGCTACATAACTCCGTGCTGGGTTACAATCATGCAATGCCAAAGAGAGCTTGGACAGAGAAAGATCAGGAACAGACTGATGAATTGCTAAAAATGATTGACAACCTGTTGCTGGAAAGACGGATCATGAGAAGCTTGGAATGCTATGTTGGTGGAAGAACAAACGAGACGGACTACAGACTGCGTATGCGGACCATCTGACTTTGTCATTCTCAGTCCTGCTACAATTAAGGTCCAGTCTCATACTTTATCATGTGAATATGTATATATGTAGTGTAGCATTATAAGTACATATGTGTTTAGTACAAATTTTCAAATACTTTCACTACATTCAAAATCTTTCAACATATGTGCTCAACACTATATATTTCCCTCATAAATTAAGAGGGAGCATTAAACTGTTCCTAATAAACATGCTTAAATAGATAACATATCTCTCCCTGAAATTTTTTTAGTTTAATCAATTGATATCCAAAATATCAAACGATTTGACATTTTTGATAAAGGGAGAAAATGTGCTTAAACTATAAGGCTAATAAATGTGATATCAGTGACTCAAGTGTAGCTTCATCCCTATATGTGCAAAACACTTTTGAGTATCGATGCACTTATGTAAGGGGAGCAATTTTGCAAAGATGAAATCATCAAGGTACAAAATTTTTGATTTATATCACAAGTACCTTGATTGATTTTCAAGTGGTTTTATGGCTAAGATGGAAATACCAAAGATCGAACAAATGCTGATGTTTCAAGGAGGTTAAGGTTAGGTATACGTTCCATGATCCAGCCAGAACTAGAGGGATCTACCAAGGGACATTTCAATAGTTAGATTAGAAGTCCTTAGGTATGATATAAAAAGAGTAAATGTGAGATTGGGAAAAATGTTATCCAAGACATGAGTTGTCACCGGAACAAACCCAACATGGTGATAATGAGGACGCGTTGGTTAACATTGAAGGGGTTGAAGAATTAAAAAGAATTGTAAGGATAAAGGGTGTAAAGAAAGAAGCCCTCCATACACTTAGGCAGAAACCGAGAAATGCATATGCTATCAGAATTACAAAGTTGATTGCTGGTATTAAAGATAGTCATCATAGACCCAATGATGCAATGCACAACCCTCCTAAGCTGCTCAAGCTTCTCTTAAAAGAAGTCTTTTTCATTTCTCAAGGAGATTAAACACATTTCTATCGACTTTGTCATTCCGAGTTAGTTGGTATTGAAAATGTGGCAGTCTGATCCAGCCTTCGATCACTAAAACTAAAACGCACTTATTGAGTCTAGAGCCAAAGAGATCAATATAAATCTCACTAAGACACAATTCCAAATTACACTCGTTGTTCATACACTGTGAACACAAGTGTTATGTCTTAATAGTCCTAGGCATTATCTTTTGATCTTGCTAGAATATCCAGAGTAATGCTATTTTAGCATTTATAATGACGAATAGAAATCCTTCCAGTTGTCAACATCGTGCAGACGAGTAGGTGATGGTTTTTTTTTTTTTTTTATGCAATCCTATATGGATCAACTTTTTTGTGTCAGCTGGATATCGATTTGGTCTAGTTTATGAACTGAGGACTCAATCGGTAAGATAGTAACTAACTAATTCACTCTTACTGTGTTGTCTGCTTTGAGACGTTTCGGTAATGAGAACAAGTAAGTACGGTGAATCTAATGCACCTGCGTTAGAGGATCCAACACTTTGAGCTGGAAACCATGTCAAGGAGATTCACTGAATCTACCTGATCACAGATGCAATATTCATACTATAAAATGGGAAACCGAAACCAGGACGAATAACAAAGCCATGTTCGTCCATATAAACTGTTTATTACTAACCCATTAATTGCAGGTTTATACAAAGGTGGCGGTTTCCCATTCCTGCTAAGTTGGATTCATAACCACATGCTCATGCTCGATCGACAAATATAAAGACATCATGAAAGCTTAAGTACATGTTACAAAGTCTTTGCTACTCTGATACACAACATCTTTCTTGAAGTCATGAAGTATTCAAGATAAAGTCCATCGAGGGAGATTATTAGAAAGCTTTCAAGACGAAGAAAAAGTATGAGCATGTTGGTCCAAAAGACACAAGATGTAAAAGATCAAGATCACAAGTCTATAAAGCATGAAGGAACAAGTTCCAAGATCACTACATCAAATTCATAAGATAATGAACAATAAATCAAGACTACAAGCAAGAAAGAAGACCATTCATAGAATGCTAAGTTTAAGTTTATTGTAAATTGGACTGACCTCCCTTAGAAGGAGATTGTTAGGAATTGAGAAAACACTCGGTTATTTCCAAATAAATTAATTCTTAAATCGTAGTTAAACGTTTAGTATTAAGCTAACCGGGTCAACCCATGGACTACCCATGGGTGACCGGTCCACTCTTTGTATAAATACCCTCTCCTACCAAGGAAAGGGTGTTGGTCATTTCTCTTATTAATCATTCTCTTATTTCTTTCTCTCTCTAGGAATGCTCTCAACCACTTTCTCTCTCTAGATTTCTCTCTTTACTTGTTTGTGTGATTTAGATATATCTACATAACAATTTATTATTCTCGGTCATGTGCTTGTGCAACCACTATCTACAATATATCATCTGGTTGTGGATAACATTTGGGGCAAACTACATAGCATGTAGGTAATTAAAGGTTTTAGTACCCATTAGTTATTGGGTTCGTTTTGGTTAGCAAATATTGTGACCAATGGTAAACATTCTATGGTCTTTAAAGTAAAGCACATAGTTTATGTAGATGTACCTCGATATTCGATAGACCAATGGGTTGTTTTGAAAAATTGGTTGATTTAAAAGTTTGGTCAAAGTTCTTGAGGTGTTTGTGGTTTGATAAATCTTTGGTTTGAGTAGGAGTTATCTCTCTTTTGGTCTGTGTTGTATTGATGTGGTGAATACAACAGGCTTTTATGAATTTCATTTGCGAAGTAGAGCCCAACCCATTTAAGGTGGGGAGCCTAAAGAAGTGGGTAGGTTCAAATTTTCTCTAAATGAGAGTCACCCGAAGATGAGGGCGTTCGTTCATACTTAAGTTCAAAGCGCCAACAGGATTGGCTACGACAAACGTAAACCATTTCTTACTTCCAAACAAAGTTTTAACGTTATCTAATCTAATCCCAAATCTACTCGAGACTTTTTGGTGGAGTTTTTCATTGTCGGCCGAGACCCTTTTAATTGTAATAAAAGTTTCTCTTGACAAAGATTGGTTGTTTTGAAAAGAATGTATTTGATTATATGAGTTTGAAGGTATCGTATTAGGTGTGGGTAATAGAGGTCTATAATCAACTCGAGGTTGAGTGTATCCAGAGCGGATTGTATGCTTTAGAATCATATATTGAAATTTGTGACCAACTTGTTCTAATACTTGTAATCAGTTTGTCAAACCATCCTTATAATAAGCAATCTAAATATCATAAACTAATCCAAACAAGTGTTGTCTTTTTTTTCTATTAAATCCAAATAAACAGTGTTTTATTTAGGTTTTATGTTGCATATAATGTGTTTAAGATGATGAAGATCAACATCCCCATATGTTAGGACTTGGGAATGCCTCACTATCTATTGTGATGCATCATGGTTCCCAAAGATCAACGTGAAGATCATCTAATTATGAAGTTAAGGATGACAAATGGCAATACATCCTTGATTTAGTACGACGTAATCTTTATACGATGTTTCTTGCACCACGCGTTATGTTCGCCGCATTCAATATGCACGTATCTTTGCATGACACGCGGCCATAATACAATAACGATCGGGTACGTTAGATATCTTTATAAGTGTGTACTATGTATGTCATCTTACCCTATGGAAAGGTTCCTCTAGGTAAAAGTCCTATCCTATCCTAGTCTTCCTATAAGTTCACCAATTGAGCCGTAAGGTCTCCAAACGAATTTACCAGTTGGGCTGAAACGGGCCAAAGTCTCCATACAATAAGCTTATTAGTCTCAAAACATGACCATAAATATAGCCCTAATAAAAAGCCCAAATTCCCCAAAACGTGCCACTCACATGACAAAAAAGCACCTTTTCATCATAAGTGCAAATCCTTCCTGTTTTTCCTCACATAAAAAAAACACCCAAAAAAAAAAAAAAAAAAATGGATTCAGAACAAGAAGTAGACTTATTTGGTGAAGAATTAGAATTATCAAATGAAAACAAACAAGAAGACGAATCATCACAATCATCATCATCATCTTCATCAGCAGGTTGATCATCTTCTTCATCATCTTCAGATGGATCGATCTTCTAATCATACCTGTGTGGTATAAGTGATAATAGTGGAGGTGCTGCTGAAGTGATGGATGATATGATGAGTAAGGTCTAGGTAGTATAACAAGAAGAACAACTAACATCCATCAACATGTGCAAAGGGTTGTTGGTGGTTATGAGGATGATTATAATGTTGTTGAAGATGATAAGGATTTGTTTGGTTCTGATAATGAAGAGTATCTTGCTACACAAATTGCTAGCCCTTTTCCTGTTCCTGGTATATTTTTTAACGTTTTTTTTTGTTAAATATTTGATTTTGAAGATTGCCCATATGGTTTTAGTGTAATTATTGTGATTAATTGCTAGCCCTTTTCCTGTTCTTGGTAATTTTTGTTTTAAGTTGGGTTTTTCTTATAAGTTTTCTGGTTAAAGATTGATTTTTTAGGGTTGATATTATATTTGTTGAAAATGTTTTTTTTTTGGGTGGTTATATGATGAAATAAGTGAAAAGTTATGATTCTGAAGATTTCCCATTAGGTTTTAGCGTAAATTTTAAAGTGACAGTTTTGATTTTGAAGATTGCACGTTTGGTTTTACTGCAAGTATTGTGATAAATTGCTATCCCTTTTCTTGTTACGGGTAATTTTGCCTAAATTTGAGTTTTTTTTATATGCTTTTTTGCTTAAAGATTGCTTTTTTACAGTTGATACTTGATAGAGTATTTGATGAAAAGGGTTTTTTCTGCTATGATGTTTTAATGGTTTCATATTGAATTGAAGAAGTTTTGATTTTGAAGATTGCCCATGTCTTGTTCATGGTAATTTTTGCTTAAAGTTTTGTTTTTGTATGTGTTTTGGTTAGATTTTTTATTTTTTATAGTTAATGATGTTTTCGGTGAAAAGGGTTATTTTGGTATAATAGTTTAGTGGGTTTTATGTTGAAAGATTAGGTTTGGGAATATATAAAGTGAAAAAGTTTTGATTTTTAAGATTTCCCATTTGGTTATAGTGTTAATATTGTGATAAATTGCGCTCCAATTTCCTGTTCCTGGTACTTTTTAGTTACAGTATGTGTTTTGTATATATGTGTTTTGGTTGAAGTTTTGATTTTTATGGGTTAATGATAGTATTTGAGGAAAAAGGGTGTTTTGTTCGGTATGATGTTCTAGTGGTTCTATGCTGAAAGATTAGGTTTTGAGACATGTAAAGTGAGAAAGTTTTGATTTTTAGGTTGCCCATTTGGTTTTATTGCTATTATTTGATTTAGTTAAAGTTGGGTGATAAGTTAGTATGTAAGTTAAGCAATCAAGAAAGAAGCGTTCAAAGAATTCCGTTTTGAAGCATGTGAAGTGAAAAAGTTTTAATAAGATTGCCCATTTGTTTACCCTTTGTTTTTACTATCTATCTTTTGATATAATCGATGTTGCCATGATTAGTTAGCATGCATTTTAAGCAACTAAAGTAAAAAAGATGTTAGTTATTAGGCCAGTATTAGTATTTCAGGAAAAGGGTGTTTATTAGTATGATGTATTAGTGGTTCTATGATCAAAGATTAGGTTTTGGAACATATAAAGTGAAAAAGTTTTATTTTTAAGATTGCCCATATGGTTTTATTGTTACTATTTTGTATAAATGTTGTTGGGATGCTGAGTTAGCATGAGTTTTAAGCAATTAAAGAAAGAAGGATTGATTTTCTTGTTATTTGGGTTAAATTGTTGTTGATATGCTGCTGTTTTTGTTAGTGATGGGATTGTACGTAAAACACTATGCAATGATGGGTTGTTTCTCATATGTGGTTTTACTTGTACCATACTAATAAGATTCCATTATAAAACATGAAAGTGAAAAGGTTCAAATTTGAATATAACCATTTGGTTATGCTGTAAATTGTTCGACAAAACTGAAGCTTATAAAGAAAAACATATTGATTTTTGGTTATCTGATCTGAATTGATGCTGCCCTATTATCTGTTTTATGTATAAACGATGCATCTAGTTTATAGGATGTTATATGTTCTGGTACCACGAGCTTTTGTTTTGTTGTTTTGTTCCACTGATTAGTTATTGTCTTGATAATTTATTAATTTTTGCTTGTTTTATCCATCTGAATATGTATCCTGCCTATCCTTTAGTGGTGGGTATTACACCTATGTACATGTAAAAATTTGATTTTGTAGCATTTGAAGTGGAAATAAACGAAGTATTTGAAAGTAGAATATGTGGGTTTTGATTCAATAGATGTTGGCATCTGTGTTTAAAAAAGCGCGAGGCAGATGCACGACCCTATTGCATCGGACACCCTGATGCATTGCGTTTACGGGATGCGCGGTGAGGCGCATGCGTCAGGCATGCATCAGCTAATGCGTGCATCGGTGCTTTTTTGCGCATCATGTACTTGGGACTTCTAAAGTAACATTGGTCTTGCTAATGAGTATTGGGATATTTCTTATGGGCTTTGCTTTTAAGATAGGTCCAGTTTGACCAATTTTAATAAAAAAAAAGCCACATAAAGTGGAATCGTTAACTATGATTGGTGATATATATGATGGCACATTTGGATACTTGGATCTAAAGTATTTCCGATCTGGGCGGTTTACTGCAAAGAGTGATGTTTATGCCTTTGGTGTGGTCCCTAAAGAACTATTGACAAGAAGAAAATATGTTGCTTCGATCGATTCAGGTGAGGGTCTGATTATACGATTCCAGCATTTAATGAAACATAATCGTGTGTTTGATATTTTGGACACACAAGTTGTGGAGGAAGCTTGGATGAATGATGTTGTACTGCAGGTTTATAGCTGAATAACACGTATGGAATCAAAACTTATCAGATACGACATTCTTGCCAGATCTTAGTGTACATAATTTTAAACTGTATATATAATTATGCAGTTTATTCTTGATCAGATTAAGCTACAATTTCTTAACGGGGTTTTGCTCAGTCCTAATGCGGAATTAGCTAGGGAACTGATAAAGACTAGAAAATGAGCAGTCAAATGATTTAAACTTGGATAGAAGCCAAGCCAAATTCGAGATGGCAGGTCTCCTATACAAAGGAAGTTACAATATATTTATTCTTGACTGCCACATAAAACCAAAGACTACTTACTAGTACAAACCAACAATAACTGCTCCTAAAAAGCAGAACTGCTCATTCCCATTCAGTTTTATCAGTTGCATGGCTGACCCAGTGGGTCCATCCAGCTTCCGAAAAGGGCATTAAATTGCTCCTGCTCATGTCTCTTGACCCGTGTCTTCTTTCTTGTGTACACCTGGAGATTCTTATCATTACTTCCCCCATGGTAAAACGACTTGTCCTCAAGGCGAAAATGAGGAAATTGCTCAGCTAAAAGATCGTATGACTCCCAGGTGGCTTCTTCCATAGGTCGCTGATCCCAAGAAACCAGTAATTCTAACACTGGGTGGCCTGCTTCCCGAACCCAACGATGGTCAATGATCGAAGCAGGCTGAACATCAATCTCCCAATCCTTTGTTATTGGTAATGGAGCAATGGAATCTTGAGAAAAAGAACCATGGGCTGGTTTGAGCATGGAGACATGAAATACCGGATGAATTTTAGCATCCGCTGGTAATTGAAGCTCATAGGCCACAGAACCAATGGCACGTTTGATTCGATAAGGACCAAAAAATCGAGGCGACAATTTTTCATAACGTCGTTTGGCCAAGCTTTGCTGCCGATACGGTTGAAGTTTTAAGAAGGCATAGTCCCCAACCTGAAAGGTTACCTCTCGTCGTTTTGTATTAGCTTGATTACGCATCCGATCCTGCACTTTAGTAAGATTGAGGCGTATGAGCTTTAACATGTCATCACGATCGATCAATTGTTGTTCCAATTCTGCGTTTTTGGTTTCCCCCATTACATAAGGCAGAAGAGATGGAGGATCCCGACCATAAACAATGGAAAACGGAGTAGTACCCGTAGAAGTATGATACCCGGTATTGTAAGAATATTCTGCCCACGCTAAATAAGAACTCCATTTGGTCGGTTGTTCATGAGCGAAGCAACGTAAATAGGCCTCTAGGCAGCGATTGAGAACTTCCGTCTGACCATCAGTTTGTGGATGGTAACTGGTGCTCAATTGGAGTTTGGTTTGGCTCAAACGAAAGAGTTCCTGCCAAAAGGTGCTCAAAAAGATGACATCACGGTCTGATACAATAGATCGAGGGAAGCCGTGTAGACGAACAATTTCCTTGCAGAAGAGGGCAGCGACACTCTTGGCTGTAAAAGGATGAGATAGACACAAAAAATGGGCATATTTGCTCAGTCGATCCACCACTACCAAGATGGTGTCAAACCTGTTGGATAGCGGTAACCCCACAATAAAATCCATTGAGATGTCCTCCCATATTTGTACCGGGATAGGCAAAGGTTGGAGTAGACCAGCCGGAGATAATGTTTGGTACTTTTGCTGCTGGCAAACTAAGCAGTTCTGTACAAACACCCTGATCTCTTGTTTCATTCTTGGCCAAAAAAAATTGGAGAGATAAGCGTTTAAAAGTCTTTAAAAAACCGCCATGTCCACCCGCTGGTAGTTGTGGACACCTCTTGAAGTATTTTTTTAAGCTTAAGATCTGGTATTATTCAGGGAATAACCAACCTGCCTTTGAAAAACAAGAGCTGATCATGCGTATAATAAGTCGGGGGACGTATGAGGGATCTGTGATCTGGAGCTGTTGGAGGATATCACGCTTTAAGTATCTTGTTGATGTCCCTTTTATGTCGGTCAATTTTGATCGAAAATATTGGGATCCGACAAGTCAACAGTTCGCCTGGAATGGGACGCCGAGATAAAGTGCATCCGCCCCTTATATTCTCTTTTCCACCAGGGACTTATCGAAAAATCATAAGGCATTCAATTTAAGTAAAAGTCGTTTGCTATTCAGGTGTTGTTAATGCGCTGCTCCAACAAGGAAATTTCAAGGTATATGATCGGTGCGGTATGACGAACAATTGGCGTACCCAATAAGTAGTGGTTCCCATTTCTGCAACAGAGAGAACTAGAGTCCTAATAAATTTCCCGATCTTAGCCGACACTTAAATCGATTAGATGGGGAAAATCCTTTATAAAGTATGCGATGGGGGGATGCTTCTATGAGACAAAATAGCACAAACTCCTGCCGAAGATGCATCAATTCCAACCAACATATGTCTTTGAATATCAGGTAAAACCGGAGAAAGTGCTGAAAAGCAAGGCCCGATTGCAATGGTAGTAACGCAACAAAAAAGCCTCACGAGACCAAAACAACCCGTTCCATTCTTTGTTTCTAAGTGCAGTACAAAGGTCGTGCATTCAGGCCCCTATATTTCTTACAAACGCCGGATAATAAACCTGTAAGACCAAGCAAACCGCGAACTTCTTTGACTTGAGAAGGAACTTAGTCCACGTATTGCTACAGCATCAAATTTTCTCCTTTTCACCTGTACACCATCCCAGTGATGACATTGGCCCAAAAAAGTGAGACCTTAGATTGTCCGAAACAACACTATGGAAAAGCTTGACGAAGAATTGGTGGTCGTGTAGTAACTGTAGGGTTTTTTCAAGATGAGAAAGATGTTGTTCCATGTTGGGGCTGTATACTAGTATGTCATCAAAGAAAACTAGTATAAAACGGCGTAAGTAAGGGCGGAATAAATCATTCATGACAGCCTGGAATGTCGAGGGAGCGTTGGTTTTAAGGACAAATGGCTATCACTTAAATTTCGTATTCGCCTGATTGAGTACGAAAGCTGGTTTTCGGGAATGTCCAGGTCATGTACTCTAATCTGATGGTAACCAGAACGTAAATCCAACTTTGAAAATACCGTAGCTCCATATAATTCATCCAATAGTTCATCAATATTTGGGATTGGGTATTTGTCGGCTATCGTTATTTTGTTGAGAGCTCGATAATCCACACACATCCGCCATGTATTATCTTTTTTCTTAACTAGTAGAATCGGGCTTGAGAAAGGGCTATTGCAGGCTGAATAAACCCTAGCCGTCATTTAATGCCTACTCTACTTGTTTTTCGATTTCAGCCTTTTGGGAATGGGGGTACTCGAATTATTTGGTATGGCCGGATTTTGGTGGTGTGGAATTATGACAGTAGAGACAATAGAGTGGTCTTTGTGATCTGGTTGGGAGGAAATTTTGGTTCTTCAAAAACTGGGTTGTATTGATGTATCACAGATTGGAGAACATCGGGAATTTCTGGTTGAGTGTCCGGTTCAACAGCTAAATATTGAAAACTGGATGACCTTTGCGAACCAGTTGTAATACCTTGTCGTTTATAACGTTTGCAAGCTACATTAAAAATCATGAACATCTCTTTCCAATTCGCTTGGACCGTATTAAGTGTTTCCAACCATTGAATACCCACAAAAAAAAAAAAAAAAAAACAAAAAAAAAAAAAAAAAAAAAAAATAAAAAAACTAAAAAAAAAAAAAAAAAAAAAAAAAAAAAAAAAAAAAAAAAAAAACTAAAAAAAAAAAAAAAAAAAAAAAAAAAAAAAAAATAAAAAAAAAAAAAAAAAAAAAAAAAAAAACTAGATCCGCTCCACCTATCGAGAAAGGATAGAAATCTTGGACAATTTTAAGTTCATTGATTTGTATTGGGAGGTTTTTGCATATGTGGCCACACCAATAAAATCTCCATTCCCAATTTGAACACCAAAAGGTGCCACTGCTTGAGTATTAAGATGCAGGTTCTTTACCAATACATAAGATTTAAAATTATGTGTAGATCCCATCAATTAAAATAATTACTTCTGTAGAATGAAGCATACCTTGAACCTTCATGGTTCTGGGGTGGGGTTTTCCAAGGATGGCATGTAGACTAATCTCAGCAACGTCATTAGTATCTGCTTCTATACCTTCGACTTCACTAGTAGGCTGCTCTTCAGGCTCTTCCTCCACTTCTAACACCTTGAAAGTACATGTTTTACACCGATGACCAGGCGCGTATTTTTCCCCACAGCGATAACATTCACCCTTAGGTAACCGAGATTAGTCTCTCAACGTCAGGAATTTGTTAGAGGTGGTTTTGGAAGTGCGTAGATGAATTTGATGTTGCGGTCGTAGCTTGGGACTGGGTTGGTTGATTGAGGGTGCGTCCACGTCGACCCTCCTACCCTATATCGGGTATGGTTGATTTTGGTATTCGAATTCCAAAAGCGATACTTACCGCTTTATACAACAGTCGGTGGTTCTGTTATCCGTACATCCGCTTTCAATTCTTCTTTTGAGGCCATTAAGGGAACCTACACCCAAGAGGAAAATGTTCCGGCCAATGGAGGACCTCGTGAGGAACGTTCTGGCAAATTAATTGGTCACGAGACTCTCTGCACGGTTCCTGTTTGTTTAACACTACACAAATGTTCATCCGGATTCTGGAATTCAGTAGGCCCAAAATTTCTCATATCGATATCCAAGGAATAAAAGTTCTAGTGCATCTCCCTTACAAGTGGCATCGATGCAACATCGACCTTTTCTTCTTCTGGAATGTCATAGTAACGGAAATATTTTTCTGCCTTAAGGATCCAACCCCGTGGGTCTCCATCACTAAAGGTGGGAAAAGCAATCTTATTATGTGGGCGATACCTTTGATGATGCCAGGATGAGTCCCCTTCGTCTTGCTTTCCAGAACCATTACCCGATCTGTCCCTGTTTTGCGATTGAGATTTAAGGGCTGCCACATCTTTCTGCAACGCATCTATGGACTCCAATTTCTTGGCTATAGCGGCTAACTGGACTGCTACGGGATCTGGTGGTTGATTGACTGTGTCTGAGTTGCTCCGGGTCTGTACCATGCTTTCGTTTCCCGGCGATGGAACCAATGATAAAGACTAGAAAATAAGCAGTCAAATGATTTAAACTTGGATAGAAGCCAAGCCAAATTCGAGATGGCAGGTCTCCTGTACAAAGGAAGTTACAATATATTTATTCTTGACTGCCACATAAAACCAAAGACTACTTACTAGTACAAACCAACAATAACTCCTAAAAAGCAGCCCATTCAGTTTTATCAGTTGCATGGCTGACCCAGTGGGTCCATCCAGCTTCCGAAAGGGCATTAAATTGCTCCTGCTCATGTCTCTTGACCCGTGTCTTCTTTCTTGTGTACACCTGGAGATTCTTATCAGTTAAGTTTTCCTTAAATTTGATGCGTTTCATAGTTTTAGGGTTGTTTCATAGTTTTCCCTATACGGTTTTATGAAGGATTCCCATGTAAAGCGAAAAAGTTATAATTTTGAAGGTGACCCATTTGGCTTTACTGCAAGTCTTTTGATAAATAGATGTTTCCATGATGAGTTAGCATGAAATTCAAGCAATAAAGGAAAGAAAAGTCTATATTATTGTTAGTTGTTAGTAATTGAATTGAATTGTTGTTACCATGATTTTCGCTTGTGATATGCATATTAAATTTTGGTTTATCATTTAGTGATTTTCTATGCCTATATGCATATAATGTAGAGTGATTTTCTATGCCTATGCGCATGTCTGTACATCTTCTTTCACTTTATTTCATTCTTTGTTCTAAAACATTTTGATTTACAGTTTTGCCGCCCCAAGCCCCACCACGTAATACTAACAACAACAACAACCAAGGCAGAGGAAATCAGGGGGGCCGTGGTCGTTGGCCGAATAACAGCAACCCAGGAGGACCCGGGTTACTCCCTCGGCCCCCATTTCCACAGAGGCAGAATAATAATTTTGGTTACGGGAGGTATAATGCTCCTCGTAATGATGAACGTTTTGTTTCTGAACTTAAGTTTTCAAAGAGTGAAGAAACATTATCAAGGAAGGTCATATCGTTTCAAGAGGTAAAAGATATTTCAAGGGCTTCTACTCTTTCTCCATACGGAGTTATACATAGGCACAATAGTATTCACACGGTTTTGCCAACAGTTATGAACATTTCTAGTATAGCAATAGGGGATTTTGTTTTTGGGTTTTTTTTGGGGGGGGGGGGGGGGGGGGGGGTATTTGCTCGTTATGATTGGAGA
>BQNB010119138.1:0-20867 GCA_026074375.1 Tanacetum coccineum
GTTGATATGTACAAAAATCAACGATGTAAAGTATTGTAAAAAGTGGCCGATGTCACCACTTATTTTGTAAAAGTATGTAAAGTTTGGGATGTAAGGGAAGTTGACCGTTATGGGAACGCCAACTTAGGTTGTCTTTGTTATTTCTATGATCGAGGTGTTTGTTCATATGTTCGAGTCTTTGTCATGGAACAGTCGGGGAGAGTTACTAGCAACCGCACCCTATTTGTTGGCTTTAATCTATTTGTTTTGTGATTTTTATTTAACAACCATTTTACTTCCCTTTCCTGATAACTAACCTTAGGATCTACTCGAATGAGGATGTGTACGAGCGTGGATGTCTATTCCGTCGTTACGGCCATGTATGCATGTCTCAGCTGCCTTGTTGGATGACGACCTTCGGTGAAAGTCAGAAGCTCCATACCCTATATCATTCTTCATCCTAAAAAGAATGATTAAACCCGAGCCTACTAATAAATACCCAATTTACCTTTTGACTTGTTACTCCTTAGCTCTAGAGGTGGAGATGTGTATCCTTGCCAAGCCTATGATACGAAGCTAATCACGACCGAGCAAATGAGCGTACCACTAAAATGTTACACCCTAGATTAGTTGAGTGATCTGAGTGTTTTCATTCCCATATTTCGTGAGGAGCTTGGTTTTGTACAGGTGGTTAGAACAGAAAAAGTGCTTAACAGGAAAAATCCTTAACCTCGGTTGGGATACATTTTCAAAAACCTTTCTAAAGTCTACTTGAGGACAAGTAGGATTCAAGTGGGGGGATATTTGATGACATCAAATAACGTCTATTTAATAGCATCATTTATCCCGTATAAATTACCCATTTTATATAATTATTGCAAGAATTGGTACTTAATTGCTTATATTTATTATTTACAGTAATTATGGAGTACATTGTGAAGTTTATATAAAAGGCACGCATTTTGGAGCATAAATAATGAGTTCAAGAAAGTCTACTGAACTGACAGCAAATACGCCGTATTCAAAACTTGATGAACTAAAAGACCATTGCCTGACTTTGAAGAATACGTCGTATCCGCATCAACAATACGACGTATATAATACTTTGGTCAACGAAGAAAAACCAACAGGTTTTACCTCAATAAGTCGTAGACATTTAAGTGTGATTAAAAATGGTATAAAAAGTGAGATTTTATAGTGAATGGGGGATTGTTTATTTATTTTTTAAATAAAAATATAAAAGAAAGAGTTATTTTTTGTTTTAATACAAAATCTTCCTCCAATTGTAAGGTCGTGCAGAAGACCCTAACTTTGCAAAGATTGGAGGTGACCAGGTCTTGCTTCGGTCGGCGTAGTGGGGTGACCAGGTCCCTTTTATTGCCACATGAGACGACCGACCGTAAAAGGTCGTCCCATTACGTTTAGCCTAAATACAAGACCTTAAACTCAGTTTTAGGTGTGCAAGAAAATCCCTAAACCACCAAGTCGACTCTCAGACGTATAGAAGAGCCAAAAAGGTTAGAAATGAGCATCAAGATCATAGGAAAACTCTTGTAATCTTCCCACAACCGAATACGCGTTCGATTGAGGTTTCTTTATTTTAATCGTTCATATATCAAACCGTGTGTATTTTTACAATGACTATGGGCTGATACCTTTAGGTATCAGCCATGTTTATGAAGATTTAATGTTTGGTTTGTTTATCTCGATTGTCTTAATTTATCGTTGATTGTTTGATTATGTTTACCATTTTATACTTGTTTACGTGCTTGTATGTGACCTATCATTCAACTGGGTCTAGTCCTACATATTTAATGCGCTGCAACTTCGGTGTTGTGTGGGCGTAGGCTAAGAGTCCGGGATGGCTCTCCATATTTGCATGTAAGTGGGTAAAGTCCCAATGGGCTAGGGTTTAATAAGATCCCATTATTAATCACCTAAGGTAGATTATAATCAACAAGAAGGATGCTTTATGCGGGCACGTTAATTGTGACAGGATTGTTCGTGTCTAGGTCTTAGGATGAAGTACCGCCTAAGTCTTAAGAATGATATGCCGCTTCGAGATAAGATTATCATTGCACTAATAAACAAACCTGCGTTTTATCGGATTATTCATGGTTGATATGTTTTCCTTATATTAGTATTTGACCGCTTCTCTATCGTTTGTTAATCTTCTTGTGTGTGTTTATTGCTTTACTTGTCACCAGAACCTTAGCTTAGATACCAAAACTCGTGCCAGTCTCTTAGGTTGAACCCCCCTTTATCATTAGCTTAGGTTTTGCATAAATTAGATAACTAAAATACTGATAGATTAGATATTAACGCTCTCACTCTTAGTGATCGACACCCTACTTACCAACGAAGCTACATCTTGACCGGGTACACTGCCCGTTAAAGTGTTGTTTTTAGGTTAAGTCGGCAAAATATAAATAGTAAAACTTAATACATAAAATAACATCTACACAAAGACACATCAAGTTTTTGGCGCCGTTGCCGGGTAGTGAAGTTGTTCAATTCTTATTTATTAGTGTTTTAGTTTAGTTTAAATTGCATAAAATAAAGTCAAAACACTCTTTTCTTAAGACCACGAATACAAACACAAAATCATCGTGAAGTGTTTTGTTTGAATCTCAACGGTCTTAGATCATTTTTGACTTTTGAGGTCCCCCTGCAGGTGTATTTTTTTGATTTGAATCTTAAAAATCGAATGATGGGTCTTTTATATAAGATATTTATCATCTTTAGGTTAGATAGCAGAAACCAGCGTTCAAATGGGCCACATACGATTCCGAAAACGTTTCCTGCATAACACAAGACGTTTCTAATGGACGTGAAACATTTCTTCTTTTCTAGAAATGCTTTTGGTGCGTTTCCAGCCATTTTTAGGCGTTTCTCATTTCCGAAATGTTTTTGGTACGGGAGACGTCACCCCGATGGCGTTTTCGTGCAACATAGGTCTATGCATCGCTCTTCATAACAAAGCTCACCTACAACTTAAGTTTGTTTGAGGAGTGTTTGGGTAAGTTTATCTTGACAACTTAAATTAGGTTTTTGTTTTTTTTGTCAAAAACCAGCTTATGAGCTCAATGCATTATAAGAATACAATCGATTACACAATATGTTGGAATCAGAATACACTTTGTATTAAACTTATGAGTTTATGTCAAATTACCACTATAGTACACTTCCCCCTCTTTAGTTTTAATCTTAGTTGTACTAAAATCTTAAGGAATGTACTGTGAAATCGAAGAATGTTAAAAACTTTATCCATGATCTCTTACAACATGACTGTGTAAACTATTATGACACGGTGTAATCTTAAAGAAACCCGCAAAAGGAGTGAGATAATGAATAATGATCAAGCATTGCCGCTTTAACAACTCGAAGCTGGAACACAAATTCTCATCAAAATCCACATAACTCATAATTCAAATAGTAGAAGATCATCCTAAGATAGTCCTTTTGACAAAACATGTTCACATTGCAAAAGATAGAGAAGTACTTTAAGGACAGTGGCTTGGAATCTGATATGTTAGAAGATAAAATTTAAAGGTTTCCTGCGGGCAGGGAAGGGTGGGATAAAAAGATGAAAAGAAAATGTTTAGTAGGCATTGTTTTTACAAGACCTATGGATAGCTGACTGACTGTTACGTGTGACAAGGAGTAAATGACTAAGTAATAACACCAACAATAAAAGCGATATCATTTACTCCTGTACAACTTACTCTATTTATACTAATACGAGATAGCGTCCTGATGGGGGAATTGCAACGTGTAAGAAATCAGTGAGGACATACGAGGTATTGAATAGCAACGTACCCTAAACTTTGGAAATTTACCCGCCTAATTAGTATTAGTGAACAAGTTACTTGCCAACATGTTCACATACTTTTACTTAACTTCGTACTTGGGGTATAAAAGCTTTTAACTACAAACACCTTTTGACCCGCCTTTATGAGTAATGAGTTTCTGCCTAAACATTAGAGAAAATAATCTTAAGCTCAGCTTGTTCTTCTTCAAATGGTAATAGGATAGTTAGAGTATTGCCACCTCTGACTCTCCTTAGAACCACATCGTATTCCTTCTACATACCACTATATCCATCCAGCTGACGATATGTCTTCAAGTGATCCTTTGACTTCCTAATGATTCGTTTGACTGAATACGTCGGACAGGTTGCGTCGCTTGAGGCTTTGCACCAGCGAGCTCTTCAATACCGGCTGATGCCAATCAGCGGGTCCTCAATTCTAGCTAATTTCTGTTTAAAAGTGGCCCACTGATTATTGGGCTATGAATTGGCCCAACAATCTCCCCCTATTTGAATATAAATTATGCTAAGTAAATAAATTATAGTAAGTGAGACACAACTTCTTTTTACACATAATTCAACAAAAGATAAAACACAAAAAATAACTTCATTAATTCATTACATGTGCTGGCCCATGCCATCTAAGTTATCTTTTACGATCTCTCTGGCTTTCGTTACATCATTCCTAGACTTTATTTCCAGCTCTATTAGTGCCTCTGGAGTACCCCTTATGATGTCATTTTGCAATCTGACCATCTAATCAGTGGTGACTAGATAGAACTCTGACTCTCTTTGAAAGACCAGATCAAAATTCCCATTGTAGTATAAATTACAAGCCTCTGGATACTAATGACCTGAACATCATTCTACCCTGACAACAATGCCTGGGGGAGGAGTTAGATTTCTATGCATCCCATCAACCACTATAGTTTCTTTTACAAACACCTCTTGCAGGATCTCTGAGCTTCTTTTTCTCTTCATGTCATCCATTGAGATTCCAAAGGTCTGAATTAGTTTCAGGTAAGAGGTAGAACTCCCTAGCTTCTTTTGCTCATGAGCAATGACCCAAATGGAATTTGGCTCTGAGGTTTTTTAGTAACTAATCATTTGACTTGCTCTTTGTCTTGGAAGCCAGAGCATGAACCTCAAGCTACTCACTGAACCCTAGTGTTTTTAGTCTAAACTTGTTATGAACAACGACATTCAATGGATCATTTCCTCTTTTGATCTTCATTGTTGCATCATTGGAGGAGCTGATGACTCTGTAGCTGATTTTCGTAATTGACAGTTCATCAGCCCTCTGATTAATACAGTCATTATATTCCTTGAGCATCTTGGTCCTCTTTGCTTCATACTCAGCTATCTTTTAAGACTGAGCCTTTATGTTTGCTGGGTTCATGATCCTTTCAGAGACTCCTTTAACTTCTCCTTTTCAGCTTTGAGATCAGCTAGTCTCTTCATCTCCTTAACTTGAGCTATAATATCCTCCTGTATCAGCTCCCTATCTAGAGTAATAAAGGACTTGATCTTTGGCATTTTTGGCACAGATCCTCCTTCTTCAATGTAAGGCATGATATATTTCAAGGGCTCTTTAGTAGCAATGCCTTTTCCTTTAGATTAATCTCTTGGAGGAGTTGGCTCTTTGGGAGGAGTAGGAGAGAAAATAGATGAAGTGGTCTAAGTGAGGTGCTCAGTTGATCAAATGACATTTTGGTAATCCCAGTCCTTTAGATAGGTTTAGGTAGAATAGAGTTTAGTGGTGTTGGTGATAGAATTGATGATGTTAGGATTATAAATTTCAACTTCTTGAAAGGTTGTTCATCATTTGAGTCTTTCTTTTAGAGATTGGGGGGCTTGTACTATAGTTGTAGTTTCTTGAGCAGTTGATTGCTTCCCCTAAATATTAGTCATGTGAGCATCCTCTAACTTTTGCTCCCCCTGAGCGAGATCAGGATTCTAAGCATTTTCTTCCTGAGCTGGTGATTCAAGATTATTTTTCTCCGACTTCTCCCCCTTATTAGCCTTTTTAAAGACTTCTACTGACTCAAGGAGAAAATTCATGTCCTGAAAAGCTTGACAGAGATCAAAGACATGATGGGAGTTAGTAGCAATGGAGGATTGAACGGATGCTACCCGATCAGAGATAAAACTCATTCCTTTAGGCACTTTTGCTTTGACTGATTTTCCTATCTTGGTTCTGATGACTTTGCTTAGTTCTTTCTGAAGCATAACAAACCTGCGACTTTCCAGAGTGTTGAGTGCATTAGATTCTTTGTTCATTGGCTTGCGAAGAATTTTCGAAAGCTCATTTTGTAAGGACTGTAATACATGTTCAGACACATTACGTCAATTTTTTTCTGTTTAAAAAGAAAAATTTTATTTTTTTCCCGAAATATATTGTTTGATGTAATCCTTTAATCGCTGAGGAAGAGTCGTTCTGAGAGCCTCTATGAAGTAGACCAGACAAATGTTTTCTTATTGAAATTAGCAAAAATCGAAGGCACAGAGGACTGAACATCATCAGTCACTTTCTTGGCTATGCTGGACTTTAACTTATCAATCTTGGTGTTAAGGATGCGCAACTCTTCATGAAGAGGACCAAGGGGGTCTGACTGAACTGGCATGTCAGCTGAAGCATAGAAGGCTTTAGCAGTACCTTCCCTTAGACAGTCCATCAGCCACAGAAGACAAAGAGTCCACAAGAGCACGATAGACAGAGCTAAGTCATCATCAAAGCATTAAACGTAGACCAAGTCAGAATCAAGCACCATGCATTGTTGACTTTGATTGATTATATTCAAAGTGAGACGGTTCAACACCCATAAACGTGATTTGAGCGTCATCGTCAAGATGTCTTGGTTGAAACTTCTTGATTATATTGATCTCTGACTTTGTGTCATATGGGCTCTTAGGTGTTTTCTTTGACAGAACCTATACTTCCTGAGATTCAATTTCTCATCCATGATCTACTCATAATGTTGCGCTCCTCCAGTGCATAAGATTCTAAACCCAAGACCTTCTTTATATTCCTCCTGAACATTTGGTCTAGTACTTGCATAAAATTGTTAGTTGAAAATGTGAATTTGTAATGGAGTGAAGGATCGCCATTCGCTGCCCCTAAGAAGATTGGGTGTGATTATCCAGTCCCCTAAAAATCCTAAGACTTTAGGACTCATTTTCATATGACGTAAACTGGACCCCTGAGTCTAGAGTATGGGTTCAGTTCTATACCGAGGAACAACTTTTCAACAGCACAGATGGGTTAATCCAGAAAAGTCTAGAGTTTTTAGAGTCAAACATCAGGCGCTATTAGCCTTTCAGTATCATCCCCTGAGAGCAGACACAGAGTGTACAGAAGAGTTTGGAGTATAAGTGGTGACTCTGACTCTCTATTGGGCAGGGGTAATTAGATTATGTTGTATCAGAATACACTTGGATTAAATTATGAGATTATGTTAAATTACCAACTACTTCCCCCTCTTTTTTTAGTTAAATTAGTTGCACTAAATCTTAAGAATGACTGTGTAAATCTGAAGAATGTTACAATCTGTTTTTTATCCATGTAGCTCTTACAATGACTGTGTAAATATTGTGACGGTGTAATCTTAAAGAAACCGCAAAGGAGTGAGATAATGAATAGTGATCAAGCATGCGCTTTAAACTAGAAGACTGGAACTCAAATTTACATAAATCCCACAGAACTCGTAAATCAAATAGTAGAAGATCATCCTAAGAATGTCCTTTTGACAAAATGTGTTCACATTGGCAAAAGATAGAGAAGTACTTTAAGGATAGTGGCTTGGAATCTGATATGTTAGAAGATAAAATTTAAAGGTTTCCTGTGGGCAGGGAATGGTGGGATAAAAAGATGAAAAGAAAACGTTCAGTAGGCACTATTTTTACAAGACCCATGGATATCTGACTGACAGTTAAGTGTGACAAAGGAGTAAATGACTATAATAACAATAACAATAAAAGCGATAGCATTTACTCCTTACAACATTCTCTATTTATACTAATACGAGATTACATCTTTAGTGGGGGTAGTTGCAACGTGTCAAGAATATAGTAGAGGACGTACGAGGTATTAAATGCACGTCCATTCTTGGAAATTACCCGCCTATACTTTAGTGAAAAGTTCTGCCAAATGTTCACTACTTTTACCAACTTCGTACTTGGTACACGCTTTAACTCAAATCACCTTTTGTCCCGCCTTTATGAGTAATTGAGTTTCCCGCCTAAACTTTAGAGAATAATCTTAAGCTTAGCTTGTTCTTCTTCAAAGGGTAATAAAATAGTCAGAGTATTGCCACATCCGACTCTCCTTAGAACCTCATCGTATTCCTTTTATATACCAGCTGATATCCATCCCAGCTGACGAGTATGTCTTCAAGTGATCTTCGAATTCCTTGATGATGTCTTTGACTTGAATACGTCTGAGGTTGCTCGCTGAGGCTTTGCACTCAGCGAGTCCTTCAATACCCGCTTATGTCTATCAGCGGTCCTTCAATACTTAGCCTAATTTCTGTTTAAATCTAGGCATTGATTATTGGGCTCTGAATTGGCCCAACAATCTCCCCCTATTTGAATATAAATTATGCTAAGTAAATAAATTATAGTAAGTGAGACACAACTTCTTCTTACACATAATTCGACAAAGGATAAAACAAAAAAATAACTTCATTAATTCATTACATGTGTTGGCCCATGCCATCTAAGTTATCTTTTACAATCTCTCTGGCTTTCGTTACATCATTCCTAGACTTTATTTCTAGCTCTATTAGTGCCTCTAGAGTACCCCTTATGATGTCATTATGTAATCTGACCATCTGAACAGTGGTGGCTAGATAGAACTCTGACTCTCTTTGAAAGACCAGATCAAAATTCCCATTGTAGTAGAAGATTCCAGCCTCTGGTTTACGAATGACCATATCTCTTCTACCTTCAACGCCTGGGGGAGGAGCTATATTTATATGCATCCCATCAACGACTATATTTTCTTTTACAAACACCTCTTGCAGGATCTCTGAGCTTCTTTTTCTTTTTCTGTCATCCACTGAGATTCCAAAGGTTGATAGTTCAGGTAGAGGTGGAACTCCGAGCTTCTTTGCTTGAGAAATGACCCATTGGAATTTGGATCTGAGGTTTTTTAGTAACTAATCATTTGACTTTCTCTTTGTCTTGGAAGCGAGAGCATGAACCTTAAGCCACTCACTGAACCCTAGTGTTTTCAGTCTGAACTTGTTATGAACAACAACATTCAGTGGATCATTTCCTCTTGTGATCTTCATTGTTGCATCGTTGGAGGAGCAGATGACCTTGTAGCTGATTTTCGTAATTAGTAGTTCATCAGCCCTCAGATTAATACAATCATTATATTCCTTGAGCATCTTGGTCCTCTTTACCTCATACTCAGCTATCTTTTGAGATTGAGCCTTTATGTTTGGTGGGTTCATGATCCTTTCAGAGACTCCTTTGACTTCTCCTTTTCAGCTTTGAGATCAGCTAGTCTCTTCATCTCCTTAACTTGAGCTATAATATCCTCCTATATTAGCTCCCCATCTAGAGTGATAAAGGACTTGAGCTTTGGCATTTTTGGCACATATCCTCCTTCTTCAATGTAAGGCATGATATATCTCAAGGGATCTTTAGTAGCAATGCCTTTTCCTTTAGATTAATCTCTTACAGGAGTTGGCTCGCTGGGAGGAGTAGGAGAGAAAATGGATGAAGTGGTCTAAGTGAGGTGCTCAGTTGATCAAATGACATTTTGGTAATCCAGTCTTTTAGATAGGATTAGGTAGAATAGAGTCTAGTAGTGTTGGTGATGGAATTGATGATGTTGGGATTAGAAATTTCAACTTCTTGAAAGGTTGTTCATTATCTGAGTCTTTCTTTCAGAGATTGTGGGGCTTGTACTACAGTTGTAGTTTCTTGAGTAGTTGATTGCTCCCCCTAAATATTAGTCATATGAGCATCCTATGAATTTTGCTCCCCCTAAGCGGGATCATGATTCTGAGCATTTTCTTCCTGAACTGGTGATTCAAGATTGTTTTTCTCCCACTTCTCCCATTATTAGCCTTTTAAAGACTTTTACTAACTCAAAGAGAAAATTTATGTCCTGAAAAGCTTGACAGAGATCAGAGACATGATGGGAGTTAGTAGCAATGGAGGATTGAACGGATGCTAGCCGATCAGAGACAAAACTCATTCCTTTGCGCACTTTTGCTTTGACTGATTTTCCTATCTTGGTTCTGATGACTTTGCTTAGTTCTTTCTGAAGCATAACAAACCTACGACTCTCTAGAGTGTTGAGTGCATTAGATTCTTTGTTCATTGGCTTGAGAAGAATTTTTGGAAGCTCATTTTGTAAGGACTGTTGAACATGTGCAGCACATACTGGTAATTTTTCTTTAATAGATTCCGAAATAGATTGTTTGATGGAATCCTTAATCAGCTGAGGAAGAGTGTTCTTGAGAGCCTCTAAGAGTAGACCCGGAAAATTTTTTCTGAGGGAATTAGTAACAATCGAAGGTACAGAGGACTGAACATCATCAGTCGCTTTCTTGGCTATGCTAGACTTTAACTTATCAATCTTGGTTTTAAGGATGCGCAGCTCTTCATGAAGAGGACCAACGGGGTCTGACTGAAATGGTATGTCAGCTGAAGCATAGAAGGTTTTAGCAGTACCTTCCTTAGAGTCATCATCAGCAGAGTCTGGAGTCTCAAAGCAAGTTAGAGAGGCTAAGTCATCATCAAGCATTAAACGGAGACCAGAGTCAGAATCAGAGGCACCATGCATTGTTGACTTTGATTGATTATATTCAAAGTGAGACGGTTCAACACCCATAAACGTGATTTGAGCGTCATCGTCAAGATGTCTTGGTTGAAACTTCTTGATTATATTAATCTCTAACTTTGTGTTATATGGGATCTAAGGTGTTTCTTGAGCAGCCTTATACTTCTGATCAATTTCATCCATGATCTAATCAAATGTGACATCCCCCATAGATTCCAAACCAGACTCCTTCTATTCCTCCAGAACATTTTGGTCTAGTACCTGCATAAAATTGTTAGTTGAAAATGTGAATTTGTAATGGAGTGAAGGATCGCTATTCGCTGCCCCTAAGAAGACTAGGTGTGATTATCCAGTCCCCTCAAAAGTCTAAGACTTTAGGACTCTTTTCATTGGTTAAGGGACCCCTAAGTCTGAGTGAGGTTCAGTTCATACCGGGGTCGACTTTCATGCACATATGGGTTAATCTAGAAAAGTCTAAAGTTTTTAGAGTCAAACATCAGGCGCTATTAGCCTTTCAGTATCATCCCATGAGTGCAGACACAGAGTGTACAGAAGAGTTTAGAGTATAAGTGCTGACTCTGACTCTCTATTGGGTCAGGGGTAGTCTTTAACTTCACCACTCTCTCTTAGAGAAGTTTGAGAGTGGTTGCTTGCAGTGCCCCTTATATTTAAAATATTGTTACCTTTTCGGCTTCAACGGTCTTAGGCTGGTTTACTTGCTCCTTTGCCGACTCGGAGGCTCCTAGACTCTTGGTGGCGTCAGTAGTGGCCACTGATTCCTTAGCGTGCTGAGTCTCAGCGACTTGTTTCTTAGGAAGAATAACCCTGGCCTTATATGAAGACTTCGGTTTGGAAAAAGGTAGGATTTTCTTCTTCTTTAGCTTCAGGTCAGTTGGTGCTTTGGGTTGAGTGACAGGCTGCATAGTGTTCCCTGACAAGGACTTATCAGCACCATCATCATCATTCACTTTCTCAGAGGAAAGGATCAAAGAATGTTCAGGCTCTTGAAAAAGTTTAGCTACTTTTAGCATATGTGAAGTCAAACTGACTTCAAATGCCAATGGCGTCTGAAAAGAAGCAACTAAAATGGTGCAGGGTTTTACAAAAGTGAGATCATCATTGATGTAGTTCTCTCCCAGCAGTTCCTCAAAAATCAGGGATAGATATCTTGTATAACAAATATTTGCCTCCCTGTGCTTCTTCCTATTTTAAAGCTTATGAATCAAGTCAGAAAAGATGATTCCCCCAATATCAATCTCCAGCCCCCAAGTAAGACTATATGCAATGGTCTGCTGATTCATGTTCAGTTGGTCATGTGATCCATGCATCCCACCTAAACATTTGACAATATATTGCATGAACAGTCTCCATATGGGTGTAAAATACTTGATCTTTAGAGGTAAAGAGTTAACAAGGACATAGGATGAAAGGGATGGTTTCTCCGTGTCAAATATACCCAAAGTAGCTAACCGAGCCCTCACAGTCTCCTTGGGGGTGTAGGTATAACATTTTCATAAACAGGTAGACCAATGGTTGATATAAACTCTTCATGAGTAAAGGACAAGGATTTTTTAACTGATGAGAGTGAGAAGGTGATGGTCTTGGTTGCCTCATCTACCTTCGTGATATACCAAAATTCTTTGAGGTATTCTACGTAAGTTGCGAAGGGTTATCTGGTTAAAGCGGTACTAATGCAACAATTATAAAACATTTGGGTGCTCAAGTAGTGCAACTGTATTATTGTAAGCAATGATACCCTCCCCACACTTAAAATTTACTTTTGATGATGTTGATAGATGAGATGATTGTTGTGAAGATGTTGATCTGAAGCCATTTGTTTTGTTTGAAAGAAAATTTTGCTTTCATTGAATGAAAATGATTTGTGAGTGATGATGAAATTGAAGGTTTTAGGGTTTTGTGTGTGAAAAATGATGTGTGTGTGAAAAAGGTGAATAGTTTATACCACAAAACAATTTTATATATTTGAAAATAAAAGTGATTTGAGTTCCGCATTAAATGCGAGTGGTAAAACTGTCACAAAACGTGGGCCCTCTTTGCCCATTCGTGTACTGTAATTCCGCTTTTTTCGAGAAAGTTGGTAGATTAAATCTGAATTAAATATTAAGAATGTTTGACTTTGAACTTGGTAATTACATTTAAGTTACCTTAAAAACATTTAATATTCAAGTCAGAGATCACTTAAAGCCTTTTTCTTATCAGAGACCTGTTTTTGATTATTAAGCATACCCAACTCAGCGACCAATCTAGTAAAGCTAGGCTCAACTAGTGGTTTAGTAAAAATATCAGCAAGTTGTAAATCAATGGGTACAAAATGAAGCTTAATATTCCCTTTCAAAATGTGGTCTTTGATGAAGTGATACCTGATATCAATATGTTTTGTCCTAGAGTGCAGTACTAGATTGTTGGATATGACAATGGCACTTGTATTATCACAAAATATGGGCACCTTATCATAGAGAACATCATAGTCAGCAAGCTAACTCTTGATCCAGAGGACTTGAGCACAGAATCCAATGGCAGCTACATACTCAACTTTAGCTGATAACATTGCCACAGAGCTTTGCTTCTTTGCACTCTAACATACTAACTTTCCACCAAGTATTTGATAGCCCCCTGAGGTGCTCTTTCTATCCAGGTTACATCCAGCATAATCTGAGTCAGAGTATGCTTTCAAATCAAAGCCTAATCCTTTTGGATACCAGAGGCCTAGATTTGGAGTTCCTTTAAGATACCTAGAAATTCTTTTTACAAAAACAAGGTAGGATTCCTTGGGGTTAGCATGGTACCTAGCATAGAGACATGTAAAGAATTGGATATCAGATCAGCTAGCTGTAAGATACATTAGTGACCCTATCATGCCTCTGAACAATGTCTCATTAACAGAGACCCCTGACTCATCAGGGCCTAAATTGTTTGGGGAAAGCATAGGGCGTTTCACTGAGGCACTATCAGCTAAATCATACTTTTTGAGTAAATCTTTAACATATTTTTCTTGACAAATAGAGATTCCTTTGAAATCCTGTTTTATTTGAAAACCCAAAAAATAATTTAATTCACCCATCATACTTATTTCATACTTTTTGCTTTGGTCATCAATTTCCCAAATTGTTTACTTAGTTTTGAACGGGATCATCCACATATATTTGTATAATTATAACATCACTCTTAGTCTTATAAGTAAAAAGAGTGTTGTCAATGGTACCTTTGACAAACTTGTGTTGAATAAGAAATATTGAAAGAGTTTCATACCATGCTCTAGGGGCTTGTTTTAGCCTATAGAGATCTTTATCCAACTTACAAACATGATTGGGAAATTCACTGCTTTGATACCCGAGAGGTTGTTTAACATACGCCTCCTCTAAGATTATCTCATTTAAAAATGCACTTTTCACATCCATCTGATACACCATAAAACCCATGTAGGCTGCATAAGCAAGAAATATCCTGATGGCTTCCAATCTTGCAACAGGTGCAAAGGTTTCTTCATAATCAATCCCTTCCTGCTGATTGTAACCCTGAGCAACTAGCCTTGTTTTGTTTTTTTATTACAACCTCATTTTCATCCATCTTGTTTTTCCAGATCCATTTGGTCCCAATTATGGTTTTACCATGAGGTTTAGGACTAAAGTCTAGACTTTGTTTCTCTCAAATTGATTCAGCCCTTCTTGCATTGCTATAATCCACCCTTCTTCCTCCAAAGCTTCAATAAGTTTCTTAGGTTCCATTTTAGAGCGAAAATTAACATATAGACATTCATTAGCTAATGCAGCTTCTGAGTCTCTGACTCTACTTTTAGTTATGATACTAGCAAGAGGTTCACCAATGATGTTAACTAGTTCAATGTGTTTTTCTCTTGACCATTTGTCTTGAGGAACAGGAGGTTGAAGGGTGCCTTCAACCGAGGGTGAAAGGATTGGAGTGGGTTGAACATCACTGATTCAGGTTGATCAAGTTCATTGGAATCTGGGTGATCATCAGCAACAGTGAACTCATAGGGTTCTTTAAAGGAGACAAAGTCTTGAAGAATGGGTGAATCAGAGGGTGTGGTGTTTTCATATGCAGGTATATAGTAGGGAAAGTACTCAATATTTCCAAGACATTGAGTGACTTTACTTCTAGGTTCCAGGAATTCATTATTTGAGAAGGATATGTTTTCATTGAAGTTGATTGCATCCCCTTCTGTGCTTAATTGTGAAATAACTTCATCATCCTCACTAAAATTGACATGTATAATTTATTCCATTTATTGCCTTCTAATGTTGAATACCCTAAAAGCTTTGGCCATTAGAGAGTAACCAAGGAAGAATCCATCACCAGCCTTTTCATCAAACTTTCCCAAGTGGTCCCTGAGATTGTGGATATGCACAGGGCATCCAAACACATGAGAGTAGCTGATATCTGGAAATCTTCCTCTGAACACATCATAGGTTGTCTTCCCATGTCTTTTCACTATGATGGATCTGTTTTGAGTGTAGCAGGCAGTGTTGATAGCTTCTTCCCAAAATTGTTTCGGGAGCTTTGCACTATTTAACATAGTCCTGGTTGCTTCAATCTGGGTTCTGTTTCTTCTTTCAGCTACACCATTTTGTTCAGGGGTACAAGGAGAGGAGAAATTTTGAGATATGCCCTTTTCATCACAGAATTCTTCCAGCTTGTGATTTCTGAACTCTGTTCCATTATCACTTCTCAGCTCCTTTACCCTTACTTCATTGACAGTCAAGTTCGACAAAGGAGTAAATGACTATAATAACAACAACAATAAAAAGCGATAGCATTTACTTCTTACAACATTCTCTATTTATACTAATACGAGGTTACGTCCTTAGTGGGGGTAGTTGCAACGTGTTAAGAATCTAACAGAGGACGTACCAGATATTAAATGCACGTCCATTCTTGGAAATAACCCGCCCATACTTTAGTAAATAGTTCTGCCTCACTACTTTTACCAACTTCGTACTTGGTACAGGCTTTAACTCAAATCACCTTTTATCCCGCCTTTATGAGTAATTGAGTTTCTAGCCTAAACTTTAGAGTACAATCTTAAGCTTAACTTGTTCTTCTTCGAAAGGTATTAGAATAGCTAGAGTATTGCTACCTCTAACTCTCCTTAGAACCACAGAGTATTCCTTCTACATACCAGCTGATATCTATCCCAGCTGACGAGTATGTCTTCAAGTGATCTTTGATTTCATTGATCGATGTCTTTTGACTTGAATAGTCTAAGGCTTGCTCGTAAGCTTTGCATGTCAACGAGTCATTCAATTACCCGCTGAAGTTATCAGCGTGGGGTCCTTCAATTAGCTTAGCGCTAATTTCTGTGGAAATTGTGGAGTGACTGATATCTGTTACAGGCTCCTGAATATAAATATACGCCATACAATAGGATAGTCATAATCCTAATCCATGTATGGGAGCGTAATCCATTGAACGAAGTTAATAAAGAGTTGCTGATGCAAATGTGGTACCGCAGTTGTGGTTAAGCTGAGTGAGGCTCAAATGGCATAAGTGTGGCAATACGTTGTTGTAAACATAGAGGACGTACGCATTACTTGCATAGTTACAGGTAATAAAAGAGTATATCGTCGTGTTGTTATCGTGGCCATGTTGTTTAGCGCAAAGTGTGATTAGAAGAATTTTTTAATTAAGTCTGAGAGTGTATTGGGAGTTCATTTTGTATATGGCTAAATTTTGCAGGTATTGTCGCTACAAAGGCAAATGACGGTGTGAGTCAATGTCTCATCGCCTGCAATAGTATCTCTTGTTATGAGATCCAAACAATGGCCGCTACTTCTATATATGTGAATCACATTGGAGAAAATAGATGACAAATACAAAATAAAGCTATATGAACGGAACGAGCCCATAGAAGGAATCAGAAGACACAGATCACCACCCACATGAGTCACTAAATGATCTGACCCCTGCAATTAAGTCATTATTGACAAATACAAAATTATATGAACGGAACGAGCAAAGGAAGAAGAAAAATGAGCAACATACGTATCTCGTACTCCTGGATAATGATTGGGGCTCTGAGCAAGTAGGATGAAGAGGCTTTATGCTTAGATGTGACCAATTATTGGAATGTTGCAAGGTTTATAAACCACAGGTGTAAAAAATATATATGTATCTCTTCTGTGCTGAAAAGGATCTATACTTTGAAATCTTTAGTTTAGTATATTATAAACTACTATATGTTCCTTTAGCTTCTTGATAGTAACTTGTTATATTGTGTTTGTGTGAATATAGGTGCTTTGATTCAAATTTGATAGATATTCCTATTGAAGTAGAAACACCCAATCATCTCTACTATCATGTAAGTAATTACTTTCTTTATTAATTGCTCTAAAATATAAACTATGAAACACTCGATTCAGATATATCTGTTGGTTTAATGCATATTGCTTTTTTTCACCAAGAGGAATGTTGAAGTAGATGAAGAGATCACTTGGGTACGTTATTATAGGACATATATATGTGTGTGTAAATGTGAACTGTTTCCGCAACTTGTCTAAATGGTTGGTAAACAATTTTAGGACTATGGCATTGATTTTGAGGACAAAGAGCACCCTATAAAGGCATTTAAATGTCATTGCGGATATCAGCATTGCCGAGATGTGAAATGACTAGGCTGGTGCAATGCTCTGGAGTTTTGGTTTTCTTTTTTGCTATTCATCAAGAAAAGCCAACAATAATCATATAATGCAGGCAGATGACAGACGGAAAACCAGTAGACTGAACTTTTAAGGGGATCAAGTATCTGTAGTTGCTGACTTGTTATCTGTAAGAAGTTTGAACATCAAGGGGCCGCAATTACACTATTTTTAAGTTCACGTTTTCTTTTTTTGAGATCTTTTATCACCTTAGCTCATGTTATATTACGGTATAACTTCACTTGTAAATTCTTGGCAAGCATGGCTATGTAGGCCTATTGGTTTATGGGTAGGTCCATGGTCTTCATGATGATATTGTTACTGCTATTGGATTAATATTAGACTGTCATATTTGAATTAGAAGTTTTTATTTGGTAAGTTATTATTATAAATCTCTGATTATCATAATAAGTATAACCTCAAACCATGTTACTAAGTACTGCTGGAAGCATGACTCATTGAAGTTACAACTAAAGCCCGTAAGCAGATGGTAAATGCCACAAGTAGTGTGACTAAACAATGGTGCATTGCTGCAAACTTATGAACATGTGGCCAGTTTCCATCACACACTTGCATCTCCATTTTGAATATATATTTTCAAACTTTATTATGCAAACTTATATAATGTTAGAAAGTGGTTTGTTCTGTTGGAGTATAAGCCATCGCTTGAGAAGACAAAATGTCTACCATTGCAGGTTATGTCTTGTTCATTTAATTTAGTTGCCAAGATCTTTTTGGTAATCATTGCAGGTTATCACTAATTCTCTATGCATCGCTCTTCTTCACAAAGCTCACCTACAACTTAAGTTTGTTTGAGGAGTGTTCGGGTAAGTTTATCTTGACAACTTAAATTTGGTGTTTGTTTTTTGTCAAAATAGCTTATGAGCTCATGCATTATGAGAATACATTCGATTAGATTATGTTGTATCAGAATACACTTGGATTAAATTATGAGATTATGTCAAATTACCAACTACTTCCCCCTATTTTTTAGTTAAATTAGTTGCACTAAATCTTGAGAATGACTGTGTAAATCTAAAGAATGTTAAAATCTATTTTTTATCCATGTAGCTCTTACACTGACTGTGTAAATATTATGACGGTGTAATCTTAAAGAAACCACAGAGGAGTGAGATAATGAATAGTAATCAAGCATGTGCTTTAAACTTGAAGACTGGAACTCAAATTTATAGAAATCCCACAGAACTCGTAAATCAAATAGTAGAAGACAAAATTCAAAGGTTTCCTGCATGTAGGAATCTGATATGTTAGAAGACAAAATTCAAAGGTTTCCTGCAGGTAGGGAAGGGTAGGATAAAAAGATGAAAAGAAACGTTCAATAGTGATGACATCAAATGACGTCACTTTATTACATCATTTATCCCATCTATTTTGCCCACTTTTATATAATTATTGTATTATTTGGTACTTAATTGCTTTAAAGTTGATAAATGAAGTAATTCATGAGTGTTTTGTGAAGACAAGCTAAAAGGTGCATAATTTAGAGCTAAAACGAAGATATTTGAAGATTACTAATTTTTGACCAACATGCCGTATCTAACAAAAGAGATACGGCGTATCAGCGCCTGGACTTCACAAGAAAACACATTTGACCAATTCCCAATACGGCGTATCCCTTCTGTCTACATACGCCGTATCCAATAAGACAACTATTCGAAGATACAGTAAATCAAGTAAATTGTGAATGATATCACTGATTGATTTTGAACGTAGCACGCACTCTAAAGAATCTAGCCCAATACGCCGTATCGACCTCGCCAGATACGGCGTATCGAGTCTTTTTCAGACACTATAAATAGAAGACTCAAAAATGAGTTTTCAGTGTGCAATATCATATTCTTTATACCATACTCACTAAAGATGAATTTTTGAAGAGAAGAACAACTACCAAGATCAAGCATTGATCACGAATCCATAGAAGACATCATGTAATTTTTACTCTCTTAATCGTTCAATTTTCATTGTTTCATTACGCTTGTATAATTACAATGGTTGTGGGCTAATACCCTCGGGTATTAGCCATCTTAATGAAATTCCAATGTTTGATTTGTTTTAAAATTGATTTCTTAATTTATCGTTAATTGTTTAATTATGTTTATCACATCATGCTTGTTTATGTGTTTGAATATGCGACCTATCATTCAACTGGATCTAGTGATATGGACCAAGTAATCTAGATACCAGGATAGCTCTCCATATCGTGTTTCATAATACTGGACCAATAGGATCACAAATAACGTTCTATCTTTGTCTTTGAATTATTAGCTTAGTTGGACCGGTAGGTGACCCATTTATGTTTTAGCAATCATGCTCTTAATTAACTGATAAAGATTTTGTTAGCCTTAATTATATTAAGTCAAACAAGAATGTTATCGGTCTTAGAAAGTCAAACTAGGTCTTGTATTGTAATAGGCTAGTCGGGTTCAAGGGGCTTGGATTGTAATCTAATTTTGTCCGTGTTTCGGGCTCAAAGCCCAAGTTAAACCAAGTCCGACCCGTTTAGAAAGCCCAAGTGCCAAGATAGCAAGGCATGGGTATAAATATCCCTTCACCTCACTTGGTGAAGGGTGTTGGTTACATTTTCTCACACATTTGTAACTCACCATTGTCTCTAATCTAGTTGTTTCTCTCTCTAAGATTTCTTCTTATTTCTTGCTTATTGGTGCTTATTAATAAGTTGTGTTTAGATTATATCATGGGATAACATGTGGTATCAGAGCTGCAGGAGTGTATTGTATCATGTGTTTGTTGTTCATGTCTCGGTTACTGTTCATCCACTGTTCACTTTACTGTTCATCACTGTTCACGTACTGTTCATCGTGGTTATATATTTTTTTGTGTGCTTAAAAGTCAAATGTATTGAAGCATCAAATCTGGGTAAACTATTGTTCTTGGTTGTGTTTTGACCAAAAAGACAACTCAGATCCTGTTTTTGAGGAAAAGTACAGATTGCGTTTTGGTTCACAACTGTTGCGTTTTGATGTTGCGTTTTGTCCCAAGATTGAAGACCTTTTGCAAGAAAAATATAAATGTCATGCTGCCATTTTTTTTTGAAATCTTGCGTTTTGCCATGAGATTGTTGCATTTTGTATTGTGGTTGGTTGCATTTTGCTACAAAGAATACAAACCGAGTCAACTCGGCTATTATCGAGTTGACTCGGTCAAAACTCAACTGAGTCAGCGTCTCAAACAAACCAAAGACTGAAATGTAGAAGAAGATGGGGACAGACTCAAATTAAATTGACTCAACTAAACCACAAACATCAACAAACCACACAGCCTCATCATCCAACAAATAAATCCAAATCCACAAACTACCCTAAATCTCTTTGTCACAACATATCCACAACATCCACTCCCTCTCCTCCATCTCACAATACTCGAAAACAAGTAACAAATAAAATTGATCTCAGAATGTTTTTGTGAAGCATAGCAAATTGATGACCTTAAAGATCTATCACACGAAACTTTATCTCATCACAGATCTTAAGTGAAGGAAATCAAATGCCATCTTTAATTTTTAAAAATATAAGATTGAACATAAACAAGTATGCTTTGTTCATCTTATGATTCGATTTAACTAAACACA
>BQNB010119139.1:0-20867 GCA_026074375.1 Tanacetum coccineum
AGGGCTTATAAGCTATTGGGCCAAATAAAGGTTAAAACAATTGTTTGTGCAAAACTCTCAGGTGAAAAGACCCAAGGGCAGTTGGTTAGTGTGTATTTGAGGTGTGTTATGTGTGTTAAATGAGAGGTCTGGGGTTCGACTTTTGGCCTCTTCTTTTTGCAAAAAAAACTTTTTTTAAAAAAAACTTATAAAACAAGGAAAAATAAGCAATATTAAAAAAACAACTTATTTGAAACTGAAAATTAAGCAGGAAAATAAGTACAAAATGATGACAGTTTTACTTTTTAAACTAAATCCTAAGGAGCAAACTATTAGGCAATTTTAAAGCAAATAAGCACAAGGGAAATTAAAGATAAGCTAAGACAGAAGATGCACTACACTAAATAAGCAAACCTAACTACAAATAAGCCAAGAAATACAAGCCAATAAGCCATAAAAGCAATAAGCAACTTGGGACAAAAACTGTATACAAACAGCCTTAATGACAAACTTTGAGCTTATTTTTAAGCCACTTAGAGGAAATCTTATAGCTTAAGGCTATACTAATGAAAAGATCAGCTAGTGGGCTTTTAAAATAAGCAAAGAACTCAAACTTTGAAATGCAAATAAGCTGTTAAAAAGACCCGTGAAAGATGGCAGTTTGCAAATAATCACAAAGGATAAAACCAATAAGCCAGTACAAGCAATAAGCACTAGGGGCTTAACTGGATACCAATGGGCCTAGGGACAAACTTGAGGCTTAATTTTAAGCACAAAAAAATGATCTTTAGGCTTAATCAGGCATAAGAGCTTAAACCTAGGCTTATGGGCTTTCTAGAAAAGCAAAGAACACAAGGCTTAAATCAAAAATAAACAAGAAAGAAAGGCTAAAAAGTAGGCTGTCACAAAGATATGCAGTTTAGAAAAGACAAAGGGGCATAAGCAGACCTAGTAATAAGCTACAAAATAAACTTCAAATTTAAAAGCAAGTTAAAACAGATGGATAACACCTAACAATGAGCTTGTGCTCAAAAGTTCAAAAGCTAAAAACAGGTTTAAACATCTGATAAATTGATTTGAAAAATGACAGTTTTTTTTAAACTAAATACCCTTAACAAAACTATGACAGATTTTGAGAGGGACAAATGTAAACCAAAAGACTTTTTACAACTTAGTTTTGACACTCAAGAGGACTCAGAAACAAGGGTTAAAAACAGGTTTTTTAAAGCTTAATCAAATAAGCTCATGAAGAACTGTTTTTGCAAAACAGTTTTAGAAGACCAATTAGAGGAAGCTTAAAAACAACTTTTAAAACCAAAAATCTTTTAAAAACAGATTAACAACAGATTAAAAAGACTTGCCAAAGATTGCAAAATGACCCAAAAGGATTTTAGCACAAAATTACCCACTTTGGCCTACTATGCCAAACACCCCTTTAGTTTTCTAAAATGCTTTTTAAAACTGATAAAGGGCAGGTTAAGCAAAAGGTTTTAAAAACAGATGTTTACCAAGCAAGGTTAAGCTAAAATAAGCAAAAATAACAAAGCAATAAGCACTAGAATAAGCAACAAAGATATAAGCAGTCACAAGTAAATAAGCACAGTTTTGAGCAAAAACTTAAACAAAAGACCTCAAAGCATCAAACAAGCATAAATGAACATAAAGGACATAAATAAGCACAAAAAAGCATAAATAAGCACAAAATAAGCTATGCTACAGTAGATAAACAGAAATGTAAAAAGGAAACTTACAAAGGGTCCTTAGCTTTTTGGCAAGGAAATAAGCTCTCAACAGCTTATAAAACAAACCTATGTGCTTACCATAAGCTCTAAACCAATGGCCATCCTTTATAAACCATGCTCCTTGCTCTTGACTTTTTTTTGATATTTTTTGGATTTTTGAGTTTTTTTAACAGGAAATGAAAGAAGCTTTTATATTAGTTTTTAATGACTCCAAAACTTTTATAAAACCTTAAGACAATATTTAAAAGACAATGTAGCTTTAATGACAATAATGTAAATGAAAACAGTAAATTGCATAAAAATTAAATAACAAGTAATTTAAAGACAGGAATTTAAATGACAATTATATTAAAAATGCAGTATTTAAAAATGGTACAAACTTTTGAATACAAGCTTTTGACTTAACACAAAAATTCGACAAAAACTTATAAGCTACAAACTACTACTATTTATACTAAGATAACTAGGGTTTCTTGTGCTTCTTTGCTGAGTGCACCAAGAGGTGTGCTTGTTGTGTGAGAGGAATGTCCAAAGCAATCTTGTCCCTTGAAAATTCTTGGTCCCCAAGTTCAATTATCATGACCGTAGATCAATTTGCACCAATGGTGGTGTTTAGGATTGCCACCATGGACTTGGCTTCATATGGGGTGGGGTTTAAGAGGGATGGTGATGGTTTTGGAGTTATGGGAACAGTGATCGAGGTGGAAAGAGACAGGGGTGAAGGAACAGTTGAATTGGCGGGAAAGGTTTAAGTTATATGGGTGCAGGGTAAAAGTTTTTGGTTATGGCAAATTTGGCCCTTCATTTGATATAAGGTTATTGCAATGTCAGTCCATGTGGTGATAAAAGGGTTTTGAAGGTTGGCAATTTTAGCCCTTGAGGGTGTAGGGTGTGTTTACAAGGAAAGTCCTTGTGTTGGTGTAAAGTTTTAAGGGATTTGACAGTTATGGTCCCTGAGACATATATGAGTGTATACACGAATGGTCCTTGTGGTGAATTAAACTAACACCCGTTTGGTTAATGTGATGTGGGCTGTTAGTGTTTTGGTTTGGGCCATGTATAAGTATGTTGGGCCGGTTTGAATATAAAAGGAATTGGGCCTTTAGTCTTCATAATGTATAAATGGGTTGACCCGGCCCATTATATGGGTACGGGTGGGCCCATTTAACATTTCTTCGGTTTCGGCTTCGGCTTTGACCGTTGACTTTTGCGGGGTTGACTTTGACTTTTTGGACTTTGGCTTTGATTTGACTTTGTCTTTTTCACGCTTTTCCATTCCGTGCTCGGTTTTGTCGTTTTTGGCTTGATTTTTCGTCCTTTTCTCGGATATCCGTTTCCTGCACAAAATAAATGAAAACATACAAATACAATGTATTTTTGGTACGTTTTTAGTTATTTAAGTCCGATTTTAATGGAAAATGGTATGTGTAATTAAGCACATACCAATATGCTTCGTTACTAAAAATCCATAACATACGTCGCTTACTAAAACCAAGATAGACGTTAATAATCAAAACTGATATGTATATATATCATTATCCCGATCAAAATATTCATCATTATTCAAAACCAAAATACACATGTCGCCCTTCCGGTCTCGTTCAATAATGCCCCTTCGGTTGCGAAAAATAATCCGAAACACATTAGATCTCCTAATCACCTTACGACATTGTTACACATGCCCACATAATCACATAAGTACCTATTGTACGCTCGCCATCTTTTACATGATGACTCGATGAATTGGCCTCATACAAAGGCATTCATCACGCCCACTTTCAACCAAGCATTGGCGATTATTATCACATATCGTATTCGCTTTCCTTTGGAGCTTTTGGCATAATTATTCATTCTAACACTTAGATTTATACCCCTCCAGTCACATTTTCCTCATCGTACCGAGCTTGCCACAAAGTCAAGCCACCTCGATGATAATTCCAACATAAACACGGCTAATTCTAATTGGTCTACACTCACTCTCATGGGTACTTCAAGCCACAATCGTCAACAAGACTTTCGGCGATGTCCACCCACCTTATTATGTCCTAAATTCTCACTTGGGCGATTACACCCATTCACTTATAACCTGAGCCGCATCACTGGCCACGAAAAAGTGACATGAACGCTCACTACCATTTAAAGCACATAGCACATAGGGCACATATTCCACATAATTCGGCAGTGACAATCCCGCTACAACACATAATGTCAAATGATAGATTAAAATCAATTAAGAAAACAACGAGCATCATGGACTAATTGCTCGTTCGACGAAAATCAAAAATTTCAACATTTCCTCATGGCGACTAACATCGTTGGTTTGGTCCCTTCTCATCACCTAGCTTTATTGATGAATCAAATCATCAAGTCGAATTACTCACACTCCTAATTCAATACCGCTTGACTTAAGACGTTGGTTATTTTGGTTGTTCCTCCAGTAATGGAAACAGACGTTACCATTTAGCTAGAATCTCAATTAATTCGCCACTCTTTACGCCCTTGGGTCGTCATGTCCCGAAGTAAGGGCCACTACACTTAACCGTAGGTCAAGTATCGTATAGTGTCTCATTAAAATCCTTGACGTCATCAGGTATACTTATGACTACACTACCACTACACTCTATTTTAGGGAAAGAAGTCTTCTTCACGGCCATCAGTTGATACATTTAAGGTGTCATACATCCAATGTAGGAGAGGTCTTCTCCATTTCTCACTTTCAACCTCGGGACTAACCATCTCAACTTCTACCCACCTTAGGAATCTTTACATCTTCAAGAAGATTCTTTCTCTGTGTCGGTATCAAGTTCACATCCTTGATAGCTCAAATCTATCATTGCTTACTAGCACACCGACTATACTTGGTCTTGACACGTCTTCATAACAATCACCGCTCCTAGATACTACGAACTAAACATTACTCCCTTCTAGACACACTCGTTCCGAACAATACCGTAGGTATTTCCGCTTCGGAACGACTCGGTCATAATGACTCGCATGAGACTCTCTCCATGCAGTCGATAAGGATAGGGTTACTTGCATAAGAATCCGTAATAGGGTAAAAATATTTTCTCCTTCCGGAAGCTTGACCCAAACATTTATCTCAATTACCAAGTGTTTTAAGGGTGACGATTTATCCGACATAGCGTGGTTCTTCCTAAATTATGCATAGTTGATCAGGTTATGCATAATTGAGGACCAAACGACATCATGTCCTTCCTCGTCAAAACGTTCATTTTTCATACGCTACACGCGTAAATTAATTCCAAGAAAATTTTCAAAGAGTAAAAATCTAATTGTTTCAAAAGAAAGAAAAGAAGATAGCACCACCTTCCATTCTTATAAAAAAAGAAAATTTATTCATACACATTATGTAAAAAGAATATTTTTATTTTTATAATTTTTTTATAAAAGAAGATTTGTTTGACACCATAGGGTCAGTTTATGAAATTTGATAACACATTTTTCCATTGTTTACACAAACAGTTTACACACAAAATTAGTGCAATTCGCGCAACGACATTTGTCCAACACACAAATTTGTTATTGCAATTTCCCTAGTTTTAAAATTACCAATTTACAAAACATTATTAAATACAATTTGGTCAACGGTCACATCAAGTTTCAAAAATAATACCCACTCATGGATTATGCAAGCAAGTAACATACATGTGCGGAGGATCCACCAACAGGAATCATTCCACAATCGGGGTCAAATCAATCTCATACAAGTCAAGTGCCTTGGGAGTAACCACAACCTCCAGGCTTCACTCATAGCACAACCTATACAATGACGCTTACTCATATCTCATAACCAAGAACAATTACAACAATTGTAATAACAATGCCAAAAATATCATACACACATACTAATTTTCCTTAAAAAGGGATACATCATTGGCTTTCAAAGTCAGTACATTCAACCGTAACAGTTCAAAGTTTCCAATAAATAAACTATAGATATATGAACTCTCCTAGAGTGTAGGATCCCGTATAACACTTCACTTCATACAATCATACACGAATTAAAAACTAGAAATTAGAGAAAGAAAGTGAGTTAATTTAGAGAGAGAAAGAGGAGAGAGAGTTGAGAGAGAAATTAGAAAAATGAAAAAGGAATTTTTATAAATGAACCAACTTACTTTTCCTTGGTGGAAAAGTTACTTATATACCCCGGCACATTAAGTGACGTTCGGGATATTTAACTAGGACCCGGGCTCGGGTTTTGCTTGGGATTAAACCTGAAACATATACAATATTAGATTAACTATCGAGCCCGATTCCCGATACATTTCTATTACAACGTTAACTAATTGATTGACCGAGACTTAAATACATAATGAACGAACTTCATGTTCGACTCAATATTTTGAGGCTAACAATCTCCCCCGAAGTGAGTTCATTGATGACACTCCTTCATGAGATCAATGAGATTGCTTTCGTCGTTAAGCTCATGTGGTCTTGGTCTTTCTCTTTGTTCTTTGTTGTAGGCTTGTTCCTTCATGCTTTGCGATCTTTACTTTTGAGCCTTTGACATTGTCTTTAACGTCTATGCCATCTTGCGATCTTGAGTCTTTGACCAACATTCTCATACTGTGCCTCATCTTGAAAGCTTCATATCAGAGTTTCAAAAATAATACCCACTCATGGACTATGCAAGATATTATCATACACGTACGAAAGATCCACCAGACGGAATCGTTCCACGCTCAGAATTGGGTCAGTCTAATAGCAAGACTAACCAATATACCTATCAACATCCACAATCCTACAACTAATAATCAAAAGAAAATCCTAGTTCCATAACCATGATAATACCAATGCCGAGGGTAGTACAAGTACAACCAAAATCCCCCAAGAGTTACAATATCTTCGGTTCCAAGACCGATACATCCAATCATAACGAGTCTAATTTTCTAATACAAGAATCCTAACATATCCGAATGGCTGCGATGTAAACAAAAACCAAAATACACCTGGCAGCATGACCTTACTAACTGACACTAGCAGTTTAGTGGCTATACAAATGGTCATCATCTAAATCAAAAATCAAAAGGGAATATTAGTAGGACTACTAGGGTCCTGGTGGTTTTCTCTCTAAGGCTGCAATCTGTTTCTCCAATCCAAAAATGCACCGCATCAGCGTGCTCTCCCTGCTGCTCATCTCGGTAACAGTAGTTTGCAGCTGCTGGATCTGTGTGTCTCTCTGTTGCACATCTACCTGCAAGGCCTGAACCTGCTGAGTCAATCATGTAACCGTTTCGTCTCTTTGGGTAGAAGTCTGCTGACCCAACTCGACCGAAACACCAACCTGTTCCACTCTATCCACATCCTGAATCATCTGGGACGCCATCACCTGCATTTGCCCCTCAACAGCAAGGACTCTCAGACCAATCTCTCCAATGGTAACACCAGTTGCTACCTCTGCATCACTCCCCTGAGTAACCCTCTGCACTAACTACCCATGCCCGTACTCAAGGTTATCTAGGCGGGTACTCAAATCCTCGATCATACATGGAGGTACAAGAAGTCCTGGGGCTACCTCCTACCTCGTAGACGCTAGGCGGTTGCACTGCTAGCACTGGAGGTGGTGTGGTAAGAGCCATCAACCAGTCCTCATTTACCTCCTAGACTTCCTCCTCACCAAACCCATCTGAGGCATCATCATCAAAGTCATCGTCACCAAACAGCACAGCCAAGTCCTCCTCCATGTCCATCATTGGAGCACCCATCTGCCCCTCTACTACAACAACTACGAGAGCGATCACCTACTCCTCCTTTGCCTTAACTATTGGCTCAGCGACCTCCTCAATGGAAGGCACAACCATCTGCTCGGCAATCTCATCAACCGCAGGAACGACCATCTGCTCGTCCACCATAGCCTCGAGCTCTCCAAGTAAGTAATCATCCGCCGCCAGCCACCCATTGTTGTTGTTCGGGTTACCAGCATACTCAGGTAACGGTGCAGGTGCAAAGAAATCGTATGCAGGATGTGGCTCATCCATCAGGAAATCAAATACGCGATCGGGTGACAACGGTTCGCCCATGATACTACAAAAGAAAAGAAATACTTATATTAGTAGCCATCATATATATTTTTAATCATATGCAAAAATTTATACTCATCACATACTAGTATGTGTTAGATATGAGTAAAAGACTCGGTCACCCCGTATATTTATTGTTTATAATAGTTCGTAGTTTACAAATTTGCCACCTATTTTCAATATCAACAATCTCGGAGTGAGATGTCAATAGAATAAACCTGTGTACCTCCATTGACAAATAGAACAAGTTTCTGTTGAGAGAAACCCGATATGGCTTGAGAAGGGGTGGCGCATTGCATCACTGGGTCCCATGATGTCATTTTCAATTCAGCAATCAACTTGTTGAATTCTGACAGTATATGTAATTGACCCGTTTCTGCCTTAAGTTGTTGGAACGGCTTCTTTGTTTACACCCTTTATCCATACATTTCTTTTTAGCTTCTCAAACGCCTTCAATGCTTACTAAAGACGTCATTACTAAACACCTGTGTGATAGTTTCCCAGTGTTTAACTCAGATCGTGAATTCGGCATTATTCCCATAATCATGTCATCTCCAATCATACCTAAGGCCTCTATTTCTAACTTTGGATTAACCTGGGTAGATCCTCCAGTTCCTGGTTGGATCATAGGATTGAATCCTAACCTAACCACCTTATACTTTAGAAATCGTCATGAAATTAAGATTTTGTAGGTATAAGATCGTAACCATAAAACCATTTCAGCACATTGATCATTAAGATCATATTTTAATTACATTTTCGTCCCCTTATTTTAAATAATAAACACTTAGATTTTAAATAACCGCTTGTGATTAAAAATATCTTGTAAAAATCTATGGGAGAAAATATGGTCAGCATGAAGGTTGGGAACGATTGATAAATTTTGAATACATAAGAATTGTCGTTGTTGATGTATCCCAAGAACATTAAAACTTTTGTTTTTCGAAATAAAACTCCCCCCACAAATATAGGACCAATTGAAAAATTGTTGGTTCTTTTGAAAACTTGTAGGGATGGAGTTCATGAACACACAATTTTGAAAAGATTATAAATTGCATCGAGAAATCTTAAAAAAATTATGATCTACTTTTTTGAAAAAACCAAATAGTTAGAGGACTTCTCTTCTAACGCTAAGGGGGGTAAGCGCCACTGAAGCGTACACTATCCCTTTGGTTCTTGAGACTAAAAACTTTGAATGTCTTGTAGAAACAGCTCAAGACCGAGAAAATTTCTTTTCTCGTTGGAGAGGATAAGTTAATAAACCTTCTTTATTTTTTGAAGTCCTGGTTATGTGAACCACACCCATCAAATCTGAGTATGCAGCGGAAATGTTTAATATCCGACAAGGCGTACATTATTGGTCGCAATAGCACAAAGATCAGAGAACGACTACTAACGTGTCTTTTAAAAAAAAAGATACATTGATTAAGAAAAAAAAAAATACTTGTTTGTTACATAAGCTTCATGGCTTCAATGGATGCAACAAAATAGATCAAGATGTTCGGTTTATAACAATTGTCCCCAAATGTGCAAAAAGACCCCAAATCTTAAGTGTTTGACTCTTCAATATTGTCTCCCAATTATCATCGCAAAACCTCTGCCTTATTGACCTGAAAAACATCTAAAACGTAAACAAAACAAGTTGGTGAATTCATAGGTTTATGTAAATCAATGGAAGTGGGAAAACGCAAGATTTCTAAGGGTATGAATTAGCAACAGATGCAAACATCAGAAAAAGTAATCTACGATTCCTAAGCTTCATGACTACCGAAGCTAGACATGTATGAATGCAAAATATCGAATTTGCCAACAAGTGTCCATGAATGATGTGTAAAGGAAACCCTGCAACACAACCCAGTTTCGACATGGAATGCGTTCGTTCCCCGATGATAGCTAAGTCACCCGAACGGGGATCGACAATCCCTAATAGATCTATCCATAACATTCGCGCCCCGCAAACTACAATGTAATTCCCAATCACATCTTGCAAATAACATTCAAGACTCATGACATAAAAGGGGTTATGTGAAACTTAGGCAAACCACTTTATCATGTGCATCACGAATGTAAGACCCTTGCGTCAGATTTGTAAAACAAGCATGTTCTCAACCCTAAGGAAGTAAATCATTTAAAATAATTGTAAAGCCATACTAGGGGCTATGAACTTCACCTTAGCCGGTAGTTCTCTGCATGATAACAAGTATCCAAGTAGGTAGTGGATCACAACGCGTTTTTTGTTTTTGTAAAAGTACCCTAATAAAGTAACGGTCCAAGTCTATAGTTTACACATTTAAACTAACGACTCCCTTTAAAAACTAAAATCCATTTTAAGTTTATAATACCGTTATCACTTGTGCTGTGATGCACAAGATCATGGTTCTATGAATCTCGTGGTTCTCGGAGAAACGTGAAATCATTATTAAATGAAATATACATTATTTACAAACTCGTTATTTAAGCCTTCGATGTCCGAAACAGTCTTAGTGTTTTCGAGCCGACTTGGTTCAAGTGTTTTCATACTATTTTCATTTGGTTCTAAATACCTTTAAGTTCTAATTATTCCAAACATTTTAGTCCCTAGTCTACAAATATACATATTTAGATTTTAGACCTTTTAGTTATTGGAAATGACATAATAGTCCCCCTTAAGTTTCTAAAATGATAGTTTTAGTTTTTTTTAATAGTTTACACTTAAATCTTAAGTTTTCAGATATTACAAGAATAGTCCCTGGGTTTATTGAAATTCGGAAAAGTGACAAAACTAACCCTTAGGTGTTACGACAATTTACGGTTTTAGTCCCCCACTTGTAAAAAATTACATTTTAACCCAATTAAACCCCGACAAGTGGCATTTTCTTTTTTCTTCGCGTTAAAGCCCGTATTGTTTACAAAAAAGTATTTCGGTGGAAAAAATAAGCCATGCGAGCTTATTTTGGCTTAACGGGCCATATTGGGCCCGTTTAAAGGACGATTAGCTTTTTTTAGAGGTCCCGTTATTGTTTTAACAAGTCTAAATGTTCATGAATAAGTTCACTGGGGCTGTTATAAGCTTAAAATAAACTCGTGAGTCTATTGAAGGTTATTTTCAAAAGCTTGTTGGCTTTATGGGGCCCCAAACGACTTAAAACCCATAAGGGTGTTTAGGGTTCTGGACTTTTTCCTAGTGCTTTCCATCTTGTAATAAACTGGACAAACTGTTTTCCTTTTCAGCTTATTCTAAATAAGCCAATAAGCAACTCAAATGGGCCGGATCATGGCCCTTTAGGCCACGGTAGGTTTTAAAAAGGTCTCGTTTGGGTCCATTAGGATCGTAAGCTTATTTAGATCCAATAAGCACCTTAGGGGTCGGTTTGCTCATTTAGCTTATTTGATAAGCTAATAAGCAACTGTTTGGGCCTATTGGGCCTGATAGAAACCCGGTAAAGGTTTCAGAGGGGGTTTTTTTTTTTTTTTTTTGGGCCCAATCCTGTTTGGGTCCAATGTTCTTAGCTAGGATCCTTTGAAGGATTATTAGGTGGTTTAAGCTCGCAAATAAAGCTGTGAGAACTTATTCGTGGCGTAAGCTTATATCCTCGGGACTCGGTAGTGGCTTGAAGGCCCACTAGTTTAGTTTTCGTTCGACTTAAAGAAACATCCAAGACAGTCCATTAAGGTACCTTAGGTTCACATATAAGCTTATAGATTAATCATAAGGCACCCAATAAGCGCGTCCAACTTATTGTGACTAATCTCTTTACGATTGAAGGCCCATTAAGGTTCGGTTTGGTTTATAAACGTGGACCATAGTGCACCGTTGTAAATTCCTAGCAAGACAACTAAGTTAAGGCTTAGTGTCACGTTTTCGTGTGCTTCAAGTTACGTCAAAATGTTTAGGACATAGTACGTTCAAAGTCTTGGGGAAACCTTTTCCACTCATGTTTTTGACTATGGCCGTCACTACATACCAAGACTACACCTGGGCGTGTCAAGAGACATGTTTACAAACAACGTTTGCAACCATGCATGGTTGGAAATCCATAGCATGTTCACGTTCTCTTTAACGTGTCACATATAAACCAAACATGACCTAGTCGTATGGTGATACCAGAAACGAATGTGGGTCGAGTCAAGCACATCGTAGAACCATGGTGTTCATGTGCATGCACATGCATGGCGTGAACCATGCACGTTCATCGCGTTGGGCTCCATACCATCACATTCGTCGTGTCCTCCAAGTCGTATAAAACATAAGAGATAAATTAAAAAATGGCCCGAAATGGGGTTTACTTACAAAAGTCCCTAAGAATGAAATGGATGTCGCGGTAGAGAGATGAGCAACCTTAAACACCCTCGACAAACGCCTTAGCCTTCAAGGCTTTCCAAAAGCTTATACACCCACAACTCCTTATGCTCACGTGTTTTCGTTCTTAATGCGTATATAGTTCGAAGTACACAAGTGAGTGATGGTTTGGGGGCTACGTTGTAACCCGAACAAGAGAAAGGAGGGTTTGAGGAGTTGTGTGAGTAACAAAGCAGTGTCAAAAGGTAAGTGTAACATATTAATTATTAGGTAGGAAGTCTAGTTAACTTTTCTAGTCCACACCCAAACCAAATCGTGCCCTAGGGGGCGGTTTTGAGAAGATTTTAGTTAATCTCACATGGTTTTGAGTTAAACCACCTTAGTACATGTATTAATTAGGTAGTTGAGGTACAAGATTGAGTTAGCTAGCAAAATCTTATAGGTTAGTGTTTCTTTTCTAGTTAGTTCGCGACACAAGGAGAGCAAGAGAAGCAAAGTGGTTATTATCCATTGTGTCAAGTATCATTAGGGGACCATTAGTACCCATATTTAATGAAACAAGGATGTACATGTACTTATTAAGATCATTAGGGGATTTTGCTAGTAAGAAATTCACCAAGGACGATTTTTGTGGGTTTACTTGCCCATACTCGGCATTAAAGGGATATAAACACAAAGACTTGATTACACGTTTATGTTGTTTAAGGCTTTTAAAAACACACTAGGGTATATGAGGTATTGAGTCTAGAGTTAAGTCTATTATGTAGTCTTTCCGGGGCTAGCGTCCAAAAACGTGTATTTTTTATCAGTCTGAAACGTAACCATTCTTACGATGACACAAAATCACCAATAGAATACGCAAAGTACATACATTATATCTCACACAATAATTACTTCCTCTCATATGTGATACTAGATCTAGTAAACCTTATCTTATTTTAGAGATGATACCGATACATTCATTGTTATTCTAAGTCTGACGCGTTTCTAGCGTAAAAGTAAACATATTAAAAGTAAACGATGTTATCGGAGACTAAATAAATAGTGCGTACCATTAAATATTACGTCATCACTATGACACGAAAAATGAGAAATGTTTATCATTATGTACTACATTATGACACATTAGCCATCAGAGAACATTAAGAAATTGACAATGTTTTCGAAAATACTAATCATGCAATCTCATCGCTTCGAACTGCAGGGTCGCTACACCCGTGTCAATGTTAAAGGTCGACAATGTAATACACGGTAAATGGTTAGTGCGGATGGGGAGGTTGTCCAGGAGGGGAGGGACAGTGGGCAGATGAGAGGGAATCTGTTTTGGAAATTGAGTCTTTTTTCATAATTTTATTTATTCACCTGTTGTCCTCACATGCTATATGATGTGGTAACTGTAATTCCCCAACTCATTCGTGATTTAGCGTCTTGTTTGCTTAAGGAACAACTTTTGAGACAAGCTTTGACTTGACTGTTCATTGCTGTGGTCTTGAATTCCGAGTTCTGAACGGTTATGATCAGAAGTCATTGCCATGAAGACCGAGGCTTGATCTGCTGCGATCAAACGTCTTTTGTACCATTGAGGAACGAGGCCTGAAGCGTTAATTTTCAGCATAAAAAAAAAAAAGAAAAAAAAAAAAAAAAAAAAAACAAAAAAAAAAAAAAAAAAAAAAAAAAAAAAACCCGAAAAACCCCCCAAGACACATTTGACATTAACGACCAGAGGCATGAACACTGTGTTCAAACGCATTTTAAGCTAGCTCATCATTTGTGAAACTATTCTGGCAGCTGGTTTCTTAGATATCAAAAAATTTTAGCACCCACACTCTGAGAGTTTTCCTGCTTTTCATTGTATAGTGCATCTGCAGTTAGTCAAAGTTCGTTGTACTTTTGACCGATTGAATGACGCACATGCACTGTAAACCCAGAGTTTTTGTTTGCATGCATGAATATGATGATATACTACATTTGCACATGGTGGGTTCACCTTTCAACCTTGCCCGTGCAAGAGTTGAGTAGCTCTCCAGTTGGAACCCACCTAAGACACAAACAGTCTTAGAGAATCGTACCCGTGGTTGCCACCTAGACAAGATCCTGTTAGTCCTTGTTTTCTCAGGGACAGTGTGTAGTCTTTTTGTGTGAAAAACCTATGTCCCGGTTTGGGATCTGTCTTTCTGTTTCTAGATTACACTTGACTTGCTACGGCATAGATCTCTTTGTTGTCTTAGGGATTTTGCATCCTTATTCGGTGTAGAGGCACGAGGATTTAACCTTGAGAGGTATTCTAAACGCATTCATCATGATTTGCAGCGGAAAGGCACTTTTGCATGTAGGACATTGCCAATTCATTAAACTACAAGAAAGGCTTTTTGTCTTTCCCAATGTTCTCACTAAGTGAGCAATCTTTGTTTGAAAACCCTATTACTCATTGATGGTTTGCCAATTACTAGGTTTTGGTTTGCAACCATTAGCAAGTGTTTGGGTAATCTAGCAGATCAATCATACTGAGGTTTTAGATTCACTTCTTTGTCTTTCGAAGTTGTGCACTTTTCGTTAGCTTTCTCTAGTAGTAGTTATGAAACCATTCCTTTGAGCCTACTTTTTTCCTTGGTGACTGATGGCCACATGCTTTGGGCAATTCCTAGAGGGGCCAGGTGCATATCACATTGTGTTTCGAACTGCTTGTTTTCTAATCTGAGCAAATTCAGTTGAGTGCCTTGTTTTAAACAAACCCTCCGACACTTAAGTTTTATTAAACGACTTTTTCCTTTTGAAAACTTCTCATGTCAGGAGAATTTGAAAAAGGAGCCGGTTTTCCTAAAACTGATGGGTTTTGGAATTCGGTAGAGCATTTGGTTGTCGAACAACATATTGGTTTATTAAACTGAGTTTCACAGACTTCCCTTGCAGTTCTCGTATGAGTTTCTTAAACTCACTTATGGCTATCTTCTTGTCTTGCATTGGAGCTTTCAAATCTTGTATTTCATGAATTGTTCACGTTCATTTCGAAATACATTAGATCTGTTTTTTCCCCGTTGCAAACTGGGTTGGTTTTTCATCTGTTCTTTACATGTTGTAACAATTCAAGGAGATCGAGTGTTTTTCAAGTTTAGAAAAACTTTAACAAATTATTATGAACTTCTTGGTTAACAGATTCAGTTGTTTCAAAAGCTTTTGTGAAGACATTCACATTCTTTGACTTTATGAAGATATAAGCATTGCAATTCAGTATTAGCATTTAAATCAGACAGAGAATGCAAATACGAACATGTAACATCTTTAGACACACACTCTTCGAGAAGTAGATCATATATGTTTGAAAAATCAGCCTTTTCTGATTCAAGTTCGTCAAGCTCCTTTTCAAGGGAATTAACGTACTCCCAAATCGCATTCATTTACTCTTTAGTTCATGAATAAAACAGATGACTGTCTAGTATTGTGTTGTCTGAAAGAGGCATTAATAAGATTTTGATCAAACTTCCACTACTCTTGGCAGTTGGTTAGGAAATGCACTCACTAGTATGATTAGACCATGTTTTGTTGACAAAATGTTTAAAAATGATTGAAGTTGTTTGTCATTTCGTATAAAGTAAAGTCTACTTATACTAATTGGATTAGACATGGGTAGAAAGCCAAGGTTTTTAGCAATGTTTGGCTTTGTCCTAACAAACGTTTTTCTCCACATTGTCTTCCTAACTTCTTTAGAGCGTTCCAACTGATCAAGATAGGTTTTGGATGGTGGTTGAAAAGTTTCATAAAGACTGTTTTGATATGTGTAATTATATGGTTTCACTGTGGTCCTTTATCCATTGTTATCGTACTCGCCTGTGTCGAAGAGTCACTGTTCATCCTTCCCCATCGGGGCAAAATCTGTTTGCAGGATCAGAAGTATCATATGGGATCTCATACAAACGAGGCTTATCAGATTGAGCTTTCTTGAGGTACTTTGGATTAGCAAAGGTTGATCTACCATGATACGTTGCGCATTTGGGTGCTAACATATGAATGGTCTGAATTGACTGATTGCGTTTATAAAGAATTTCATTTAAAAACTTTATTTGTTTGTCCATTTCAATCATCGTGCAATGGTCTTTTTCCTTCTTAATCCTTTAAATCCGAAAGTAACCTTAGTTTTCGCTTGAGGTTGACCTTCAAATTGTGACATAGATTATAGACCTCTTTTTGGCTAGCTCATCGTTGTTCGTGATTGAACATTGAAAATTTCATAGGTTTTAGTTTTTAAACCCTCTTGTATGTCAATGTCTTTACGAGCTAATAGTCCTAGAGTGTCATTTAACTTTGTTTGAAGTATTTTATACTCACTCGTTAGGTCATTAAGGGCAGTGTACTTCTCAAGCTCAGTCTGTTTGGTCTGAAGTGCAATCAGAGAACTATCCCGACTGCTAGTAGCCCTCCCCCAGAGCCTTACTATACTCATCAAGGTTAGTTTTGCACTCCTTCAGTTCTTGAGTCAATGATGTGTTTGCTTTCTTTAATTGCTTTAATACCGTTTTGTTTTCCTCCGTATCAAGAGTCAAATTAGCAATTAAATTAGCAAGCGCAGCATGCTCATCAACACATTCAGACCGCATTTGATCAACACTACATTAATCATTAGTACATAAATTATGATGAATCAGAATGACATTGCTAACATCCTTCTCCAAACATATGTGTCTTTTATGGAATCAGTTGCTCAAAATGTCGTCTCACATTGGCAAACACATCATTTTTCATCAAGGTTTTTTTTACCTGGTCCCAATGGCGACTAGTATGAACTGGAATTCTTCAGGTGAGACCTCCTGAATCTTTGCCATGTAACTGTAATGTGCTTCCAATTTCTGTTTATCAATCTCTTCATCTGATACAATCCCACTGCTTGTTTCATCACTTAAACTGTAACGATGATTGAACCTCCTTGAAACCTTGCAACTGTTCAATCTGCAACTGTCTTCACTCCAACCTTTCAACGTCACTTAGGCTCTTTGCTCATGACTTGCTCTTTCTATTATAACATGCTCAATGGAGTTCATGTTCTGGATATGTTTCCTTAAATGTTTAGCTGTCATTTTGGTAATCTCTGAGTTTCTATTACTTCGCGATCTGATAAAAAGATCTTGATAATATCGAGAGGCATTAACAAGTCCCAAGTTTAATGAACCATTTCAACTGTACTTTGTCACACTTAGAGCGGATTTGGAATTCCCTCTCTGAAGTGTTTCTGCTTGAGGATGTTTACTAGTTATTCATATGTTTGAAGATAACTGAAACTCGCAGGTTCTGAAACGATCACCAAAGAGTCGTGCAAAAGCTTCTTGATACCAATACCCTCGGTATTTCGAGAAGTTTAGTGGTTGATTTTAACGTGCTTCTAATTCCGTTCAAGCGTTTTTCTGAAAATCTTTGCTTGCATCTGCAGTTTCTGTATCTCTGGTTCCTCTAAACTGAACCCGAACATAAGTAACCTTTGTTCCCATTTTATCGTGATTGTAAGTGTGAAAGATTTGTTGGATATAAGTGAATGATGTGATTGAATTGTGGTTGTGTAAGCAATTCACGTTCACGGGATTTTACACGTCTATGATTAAAACCGATAAATGAATTAACGGGATTTTACAAATCAAAAAAAACCAATGAATGAATATTGATTCGTAATCAGCGGCCAATGATTTAATTGTCTAAAAACAGATAATTTTCTGGCTAGGGTTAAAGCTGTTTGTTTAAATAGGCTCACCAAGCTGAAACGGGCCTAAAAATACAGATGGGCCGTGAGCTAGAACAAAAACAAGTCTAACACAAATTCCAAAAAACTGAAAAAATCATAAATCAATTAAAACGAGCTTTTTGGGCCTGGAAAATCCTAACTACTAAGGGTGGTTACAGCGTGATCCGTCTCGTTTTTCTCTTCGATTTGAGAGGTCACGGGCCTAAAACGGAGTTACGGATCAAAAGTTATGGCTGTTTTACTGAAACCCTTTTTTTCACACAAAAAAAATCTTAGCAAACCGCTGCCAATTAGCAACTCGCTGTTTAGCAACTCGCCGGTTAGCAACTCGCCGTTAGCAACTCGCCGTTAGCAACTCGCCGTTAGCAACTCGCCGTTAGCAACCCGCCGTTAGCAACCCGCCGTTAGCAACCCGCCGTTTTTAGCAACCCGCCGTTTTTTAGCAAACCGCTGTTTTTGGCAACCCGCCGTTGACCTAGTCAAACCGCCGCCTGACAACTTCCTTAAAATCGTGGATCTTGTCCCTTTTCTATCAAACCGCCACGAAGAATGCAAGTACGAATTTTGCAAGTTTTCACTAAAATGAGCTTATTTAACCACGAACCAAGGCTAGAACAGACAAATTAAGTGTTTAATAATCAATTTAAACACAACCTTAAATCGTATTTCTTGTAAATCATCCAATATTGAGCAACCACCACGAAGAACACTAGCTTTAAAACGTATACTTCGAGCTTGGAGCTTGTATAACCCACGAAATTGATACAACTTAGCCTCTTTGATGTGTAGAACAAGTAGAGAACAAGATTAACCAACAAATAAGCCCCAAAAAATTTTGACCCATGGGTTTTTTGTCACAATATAAGCCACGAATTTGAGCTTGTTTTACCACACGAATCAACCACGAATCCAAACCTAGCTCTGATGCCAATTATAGGATCCTGTAACACTTCACTTCATATAATCAAACACGAAATCGATTAGAAAAGAGAAAGAGAGTGAGTTGTTTAGAGAGAGAAAGAGGAGAGAGAAATGAGAGAGAAAATGAAAAGATATTTTATTAGAAATGAACAACTTAACTCTTTTCTAAATAGAAAAGAGTTTATATACCCTGCCGCGTTAGATGACGCGCGGGATATTTAACTAGGACCCGGGCTCGGGTTTTGCTTGGGATTAAACCCGAAACATATACAATATTAGATTATCTATCGAGCCCGATTCCCGATATTATCCTATTACAACATTAACTAATTAAAGACCGAAGCTCCATCGTAGAGTGACCGAGCTTCCTTGTTCGACTCAATAAATTGAGGCTAACACATTATGTGCTACAACTGCAAAGGAATCGGGCACATAGCACAAGAATGTCCACAACCAAAGCGTCCTCAGGATTCAGACTACTTCAAAGACAAGATGCTGCTTATGCAAGCCTAGGAGAGTGGTACAGTACTGGATGAAGAACAGTTGTTGTTTCTTGCAGGAGAACGTGCCACCAATTTTGATGACGATATGGATGATTTGGCACTCAATGTGGACCATGTCTTTGAAACTGATCAATGCGATGCATTCGACTCTGATGTTGATGAGGCTCCCACCACACAGACCATGTTCATGGCAAATCTTTCATCTGAAGATCCAATCTACGATGAAGCCGGGCCATCATATGACTCGAATTAACTCCGTTTGAGGTACAAGATCATGATAGCGTTTTAGATCATATGGATATAGCATGAAGTACACGAGATGCCAAAGCGATGTACAACACAACTACGTTGTTGACTCTGATGCTGACTATACGAGTGATAGTAATATTATTCCGTATGATCAGTATGTGGAAGACAACGAAGAACATGTTGTACAAAGTAATGTATCTTCTGTGCGAAATGATGCATTGATGCCCCCTCCATTCTCGATGAAATGCATGAACAGGGTGTCCAAAGTATGTCAGCAAATAAGCAGGTTAAAGTAGTTAATGACACATTGACTTCTGAACTTGCGAGATATAAGGAACTGGTCGGGGTGTATGAACAACGGGCTAAGTTTGAATTAACTGATAGAGAACGAAAGAATAGATGACAATGAGAATAATTATCACTGACCGAAATCGAAAAGACACTTCTTATTGAAAATCGAACTTCATTCTGGCATAATTGCAACTTCGCTCTACCCTTAACCTCATAAAAGAAATGAGGGAAGAAGCGATTCATTTTGAAAAGGATAGTTCTAAACAAAAAGAAGCCAAATTCCTTGAAGAGTTTTAGACATAAAAAGGCTAAAAGAAAAGGTTGAAGATAGATTATACAAACAAGATCAGTCTGTTCAAACGGTTCACATGATATGTAAACCAAAATCATTTTATGATGAAAAGAACAAGGTAGCGATAGGCTACAAAAATCCCTTATGTCTCACTCGTGCGAAGCAAGTTCAACCAGCCCTCTATAATGGTCATGTGTTAGTCTTGACCAATCATGCACGCCCTGTTGTACATGACTCAGAGGATACTCGTGAGATATGATATGGCTGAGATAACTAGGAAAAGAATGATGGAGAAAATGCAAAGCCCTCAATGTGTGGAAAATAAAGTTAGGATTGCCCCCCCAGATTACTCGAAGGAGAACCTTCTTGCAACCTTTGCTCCACAAAGAAATCTGACCCCAGAACAGATATTTTGGTCCATAGATAATAATGACAGGAAAAAGGCTAAGACCTCAGTTCCAAAACCACTTTCAGCATTGACAGTGTATCCACCCAATACTCCTGTCAAGCTTGTCCCCAGAGTTCTTCCAACTAAAAGTCAAGTGAAGATTAATCTTTATGTACTCACACAACTTTTTACGGAATTTGACAAAACTTGCAAAAAGAGAATCACCCCATTAAAAGTTCTAGTCTCTAATGTGAATGACAGAAGTTGTTAGCCTTATAATGCTAACGATGTCACTGATCTTATTGAACAGAATGAGCATTTAAGAGCAGAAATAGAAAAGGTTAGGCAGCATTACAAGGAAATATTTGAGTCTATTAAGATCACGCGTGCTAGCACTAATGAACAGACATCTTCATTGTTAACACAGATTGAGGATCTAAAGGATCAATTAGAA
>BQNB010119140.1:0-14936 GCA_026074375.1 Tanacetum coccineum
AAATAAGACACACATAAGCAACTAGAAAGCAAAATTAAGAAACTGATAAGCAAATAAGTAAAGCTAAATAAACTATTAAGCAACTATTAAGCTAGAAATTAAAGACAATGAAATTAAATGAAGACTTACAAAGGGCTTCGGCTAAACAGAAGCATAAAATAAGCTCAAATGAGCATCTACAAGCTCTGGCTTATCCTAAGATAAGCCAGTAAAGTCCATGGGAGCTCTTCCATTGTAAGCTCCCCTTCCACAGCTTATAAGTCCAAAATTTAAAGGTATTTAACTGATTTTAGGATTTAAGTAGATTTAATGATCAATTTAGCTCTATCATAAGCTTAGAGACTTATGAGAGCTTGTAAGAGCTTATCCAACAGTAACATAAGAATTGTGAGCTTATAAGAGTTTATGACTTAAAAACAGCTTATTAAAACTAGAAATAAGGATTTTATTAAACTTCAAAGAGAATTACAATGCTTTAAAACTGAAAATTACAAATTATTTAAAGAGAAAATTACATTTGAAAGGAAGTTTGCATAAACTAAAAGTAAATTAAGCTAAAAATAAAAGCCAGACTAACGTAAAAACTAGGTGATTAATGTGTGTAATAGTGTGTGCTATTTATAGCCACAGCTGAACCTTCTAGACCCTGAGTTCTTCAACGCGCTCCTCTCATATCATCCCTTGGATCCTTCCAATGATTGGATAATGATTTTCATCCGTTAGATCACCAAATGATCTCACACGGATTGCCAGCGTGGCAATCCATGATTGAGACATTTGTGCTACTTCTATGAGTTCCTTAAGTACAAAACCCATCATTCTTTGTGCTTCTACTCCTGCCAGCGTATCATTCTTTGATGTGATAAACCAATGAGGTGAGTTTGATGATGTATAACTCTTCCAACATGTATTTGAGCTATTGAATTGCCCATCTTGTCCCTTAATTCTCATTTGCCCTCTTATTTTTGACCTTGGGTTAATTGTAGGAGACAGATGAATAGTTAAACTAATTCTCCCGCCCAATTTTTAACTAAAAAGGGTAAAAGGGTGTAAGTTTGAGCTATTGGCAAGTTTGGCCCTTGTCTTTATGATTTTGCAATATAAATCAAAAGGGTGTAAAGGTTTGACATAATCAGTCCCTAGAGTTTTATAAAAAGGGATATGGGCCTAGGATTTAGGCCGGGTAAAGTTTTGATAGGATTTGGCCTATTAGGATTTAGGGATCATTTATGTAACTTTGGAAACTTGAGGGACTAGATTTGTAACTTTGGATTTTTGTCCTTTTGTGGTTTGACTAAGTTGACTAAGGGTTGACTTTTCTGACTTTGGCTTCCGGCTATTGCACACTCTTCCGTTCTCGTATCTGTGTTTGCCCGTTTTTGATGGTTTTCTTGTGATTTTTGTCTTATCTGTACCTGCACACACAAAACACAAAAACAAGTATATCTTTGCCATTTTTAGTGTGTTTTTGGTCATTTAGGGTTAATTTTGGTATAAACGGATATGTGTATTTCACACATATCAACCTTTTTATAATTTAAGTCCTAAAAATCTAAGATCGTAATCACTACCATTGCTTAGGAATTATATGAACTATCCGAGTAGTCATACTCCTTTATTATTGAAATCTTCATCAATCATATCTCATTTGAAAAAGTTGTTGAAATTTGTCTTACAACTTGTGATTACACGAACATAATCAAATCCATGTGGATGACCTAGTCTTACCTAAAATACTATACTACATACGGGGGTTATACTTTACCGGTGTGTTTCTAGATAATTAACCGGTAATACTAGTCTTAAAAATTTAAAACTTTCGAAACACATCATCAGGTAAAACAACTTTCAATTTATTACTTTCAAGTTTTCCACCATCATACATTTTAGGTTGTGCTTCAATGGCTTTTTTGATACGTTCTGAATTCTCATAACCCAAGCCAGTTTTCAAATGTGGTTCATAAACTTTATTTGGTGTTTTACCAAACATATGAATTGTTTGAAGTGAATGTTACATTTTGTAAACAATTCGATCATGAGATCGGAGTTTTTCTTCTAATGAAACAATATCCTTAAGATATTTGTTTTCTCTTTATTTGAAATCCTTTTGTACAAATGAGTTTCATGTTTTATTTTCAATGTTTCATCTTGCGTTTTTAAAAGTTCCTTACGGATCTCTCCTTTTCATTTAAAAGTTGTTCCTTTTCAACATTCATTTCATTTTGCAATTCCTAATATGCTTCTTTGTAATCTAAAAATTGTTCTGGATTGTTTTCAAATTCTTTAACCCGTTCCTTACACGTCTCAAGTGCCCATTATAGCAACGCTTTTTTCTTTTTCAACTCTATTCATTTTGTGTTGTTTTTCAGCCTCTAATTGAACATTTTTTTATTAGGGATTCAAAATCATGAAGAGATTAATCATGAGCATTTGTATCATGTTCAGCTTGTCCACTATTACAATCGACATAAGGATCATCAAAAATGATATCTAAATAAATTTGATCATCAGCAAATGTTTGTATAATAGTTTTGAGTTTCTCATGATGGCGTTGTTCATGATCACTCTTTGAGAGTAAACCATTGTTCATATCAATTTGAGAAGCATTTACCTCACTGATGAACTCAACATCATAAGTTGGTTTAGCATCAGACTATCATAAGTAGGTTTAATGTGTGCCATCATGATTACTCCTGCATTTACCTCTTCTAACGTATCATCTTCATAATCATTATCGAGCATGAAATCATTTTCCTCTTCATCTAGATGCACTCCAGCTTCATCTTTAGTTGCGAGTAGCATATGTTCCCTGAAATACTTTGCATCACGAACCCTGGGTTTTGGTCATTCTCTTGCATAGTGGCCTTTCCCATTGCAGTTGTAGCACTAAACATTTGTCTTTCTCGGATTTGACTCAATTCTTGGAATTCTCTGAATATTTAGATCCTATTCCTCAATTTGCTTAACCAGACCATTTCTTGCATTAGCTGCTTAATTCCTGTTTATTCGTTTTGCATTCTTGTTACCATTCCCAGCATAGCCAACATTCTTGCTTTGAATATCGACACGACCATCTTGAATCATAGCTTGATTCCTTATGTTTGATGATGTACGAAGAGGATTATTGGTAGGAGTAGAATAACGTTGAGTAATAGCTCTTGCCAATAGCATCATTAGAGTTGAAAGCTTGTCTTCTTGAGCATCTCTTTGTATCTCCTCTTGATAATCATCATCGTTATCAATCACATATGAAGGATGAGTGACATAGTATGTTTGTGGTGAACGAGTGTATGATGAACTTGCATGAGAATATGAAGAATGAGAATGTGAATTTGAAACTAAAGCCAATGGATCATGATTCCTTGCTGCTTTCTTTGATTTGGATGCTTTGACATGTGGTTCAAATTGACTCAGGTGATCATATAACTCATCATGATATGCCACCGCGATAATATACTTTTTGACGAGTCATAGTGACATATTTGCTCGACTCAGGTTGCAATGAATTGAGTAACTTGATGTTGATGGATATTTATTTAGGAAGAACATTGTTTTGATCCATGATGTTGATGAGTGTTGTAAACCTATCATACACAGATGTTAATGATTCACCATCTATAGCCACAAACTTGTCAAATTCATTCATGGGCCTTGAGTGTCTTTCTTGCTCACTTATGTCAGTACATTGCATCAACCTTTAGATTCTTGCCCACATGGTTTGAGCATATTTACAAGCATCAACAGAATTGTAGATATCATTGGGTATTCCTTGAAGAATGTAGTTCATCACCTTGATATCTACATAGTATTGGTTCGAGTATGGTCTATGTATCATCGTTTGGATCAGGAATCGCTTTCCTTTTATATGGACCCTTAATAATAGAATGCCTCATCAATTCTCCTTATTCCCTTTTATTATCCAAGAACCTCAAGACCGACTTGCCCATGGCACATAGCTTCCTTTCTCTAGAATCGGAGGTCTATCTGAAGCTCCTGATTATGCAAGTGTTTGTTGATTCACAGTAGACATGATGTAAATCAATTAATGAATACAATGCAAACTTGGATCATATAGAATACTAGTTATCTAATCACATACACAATCAAAGCAAGAAATCTTATAGAGAGAAAAAGTGGTTGGACACTTCTAGAGAGAGAACCAAAAGAGAGAATAATAGATTATGAAATGAACCAACACCCTCTCCAAGGCATGGAGAGGGGTTTATATACTTGTACATGGTCAGCCAAGCCATGGGCTTGACCCGGTTAGCTTACTTAAGTTCCAAATATTAACTCTGTAACACTCCCAAACTACGATACGCAGCGGAATACAACATTTGGGGTGCTACTTCATAATACACGCACACGAGTCCTAGTAAACGTTCAAAGATACGTTTATAAAACACAATTTCATTCATTAAAAAGATCAAAGTTACATAGGTCCCATATACTAAAATAAAATTTATTTCTAAAAGTCACAACACGAATTTGTTTCTAAAACATTTATTTAGTTTATGACACCACTTCACCGAGGCACCGTCCTTGATATCCGCGTTCCGTCCCATCTAGCCATCTACAGCAATTAACCTAAGATACATGCTTAAAAACGTCAACAAAACGTTGAGTGAATTCATAGAGTTTACAAATTATAGTTAGAACGCGTAATTTGGTTCACAAAGCGTATAACGTTGGCTCGTAAGTCAAGTTATAAAAATAGTGATTTCCAACTAAAGAGCCCGTGTACCGAAACTTAACACATTCATCTCGTAGGACGAAATTATGTCCGAGAAGTATGCCACTTCTCCTAATACTAACCACAAAATGTCCGTTTGACAGGGTGGTCCCAACGGATTCAAACCCCGGACAGGGTTGTCAAACCCAATAGATCTATTTAATGCATTAACGTTCACCAACACATGGTAACTAACGGCCACACAGAAAAAAGGAATATACTAAGTAGTGAAGGAATCATGTTCAAGTATCAGAAACAGTTTGCGTTCAATTTCACAAAACAAGCAATGTATCCCCCTCGTGGAGTTAAAAACATTGAAAACTTTAAAAGCGAGGCTCTGAACTCACCTTGATCAAAAGCCAAAGATCAAATAATCGAAACAATCCACGGAAAGTCGATGAACACGATCACGACCTATAAATTACGTCGCTTGATTACTATACCAAAAAGTATAATCAACGATGCGTACATCGTATCAGCAAAATCTTTACTTATATATATGACAGTTTACAACACGTCACTAAAGCCATGTCATAAACTGTCCATGTCACTAAGTGCCATGTCACTATTTATGAGGTTTTCTTTGCTACCTCATTGCCTACTAGGACATCTACATGGCATGAATCCGTAATTTTTTAAAAATATTTATCCCTGGTCAGATTCGAACCCGGGTTGTTTGTTTTAAGAACAAACGTCTCAACCACTAGACCAGACGAATTGTTATGATGGATGATAAAAAACAAAAATGTCATACTTAAATAACTCATCATTATTCAATCCTATCTATTGACTAATTTGAACCCAGTCAAACATAATCCCTATATATCCCTATATCAATTTCATTAACTGAAAACCTAACAAAACCCTCTACCAATCCGGAAAGAATTTAATCTTAATAATAAAGCGTTTCCTAAATTAAATCACGAATTCAAATTTTTTTGACTGATTCATTACTTTCACAAGAAGATTAAATTTCTTTGAAAAACATTATTTATCTTCATCATTTTGCTTTTAATTTATTTGTTCCACTTTTTAGTCGTATTTCGTACAATTTCATTCATGTTTCAGGCAATTTTTTTAGTTTATTATATGAATCTTTTTCACTACAATTTACTTATTCTTTGTTTTTTGTGGTTATGATTGCAGGTCTAGGTGAATATTAGACAAAAACTTCATCAAGCACACCTATCGGTCCTGATCAATGCTTTCAAAAACGCAATATCCTCTAAAAAACTCGCTATCTATTTTTCAAACTTACTGGTATATGTAATAACTTTTTATTGTTTTTTTTTTTTTTTTTTTTTTTTTTTTTTATTGTTCGATTGTTCGCTTTTAGTTGTTTTTGTTTTAGGTTAAATATTTTGTTGATCGACAATTTACAATCAATTATGTAATGGAATGAAGGTGATGCGGTTGTTAACAAGACCCACTGTAATTGAATGAAGGTGATGCGGACATGCAGTTGTTAGCAAGAGTCAGTGTGTTTATTTCAAAAGATCCTTTCACGGCTTTGACTTCAAGCCTTAAGAGATTCTGTTAACTGGTCATACTGAAGCCTAGGGCCGGTTTGTTTAAATTTTAGATGTCAAATATATGTAGTAGTTTATTTTTTTCTGTATATTTGTTGATTGGCAGTTTTGCACTAACTGTTTTATGTGTTTTTTTTCTTCAGAAAATCGAGGTATGGTTATCACACTAGAAAGGGAAGTTGTTAATCACACGTACTCATTTTATGCAACATCATCACAGGTAATGTTTAATTTCGTGATCAAATTCATTTTTGTTTTGTTTTCTTTCTGTTATATACGTTATCCCCATTATCCATTTTGTGCGTATAGTATTATTTTCATGCTAACTAGAGAATCTTCTTCATTATATTATTTTCAGGTTCACAAAAGTTTGATAAAAGCAATTCTCACGGGCAGTTTGTACGTCGAACGGGCCAAGGCTGGCGTTGATTTTGGTATATTCGTGAGAGCACAAGTTTCTATGTTGAGCAAGGCGGTCAGTGTTTTTGTTCCTGATTGTTGACTTATGGTTCATTAATTTTTTGTTTTGCAGATTTGGTGGGGGTTAGACAGTTACCGAAACGGCATGGTGGTGTTGATGATGGTGGTTTTGCAGATTTGCTACTTAATTTTTTCTAACAAACTTACACGCTATCAAAATTTGCAGAGTTTTATATCAGAAAAATGTTTAGAATGGAACATAGCAGTGCTTGATGGATTTGTGGATTATGAGAAACACTCTTTACACGGCATATCTTTAGGAATTTTACCAATTCTACCAAGTAAGCATTTTGCGGGTAATTTTTATATGTGCAAATAACTTTCTATAGTGGAATTCTGATTAAGATTTTGGGAACACTATGATGGGTCTTTTTATAGAGATTAAATGTGTTACTTGGTCATTGTATAACGGGTCAAAATACATTCAAATGAATATGTTTAACAAGTAGTTTATTAAAATTTCACTACCCTAAAATCAATGTCAAAAACTAAAAATGATGTACTGCCGCCTTTTGACCAGTTGATATGTGATATGACCAAACAGTTAACCATGTAGTCCTATACTCAAATGGGTTTGACTCAACATGGGTACACATTGATGATTTTTGAAACGAGGTGGGTCAGGTTGACGTTTAACAATACTTGGCCCTAAAAGTTGTTTTTTTAATAAATAGTTAGTGTATATAATGAAGAGTATATATTTCAATTATTGTTTTTGTTAATCATACTGCCGATAACAACAGTATGAAGCACAAAGTAAACATACTATCGATATCAGAACACACAGTATACATGAAATGCTAATTAACTATATGATACTTGTGCATGAAAATATACATTCAGGGGTGCAAATTGCTGGAAATTAAATGTGACGAGCACGACAGATTAATTGGTGAAAGCGAGTTTGTTACTCACACCGTAGACAGGTAAATGACTTCTTGAAAAGGATAATTCGACCCTTTAACTTATGAACGCTCTTATATTCATGTTATGTTTGAACTCTGACATGGAAAACAAACATATATCTAAATAAGGAGAAGGGTCGAATGGATCAAACATAACGAAAGTGTGCTTTTGATGCATACATGATACAAACTTCTAGATCATTATATTTATACAACTATAGTATTATTGGAACAATGTAATTCTTCATGTCATATCTCATAAACTAATTGTTAGTTTTAATAAATTTTCATGAAATTATTAACCTAAAAATAGATATTTCTAGCAGTTGGGTTGGAAATGATGGTTCTATGGCGATGTGACATGGGATTCATTCGGGTACAGAATGGTTTTTTAAAACCCTTATCAGGGTCTAATTTTAATATAGTTGACTAATGCAAACAACTGACATATGTTTGAATCGTTGTTAGAATCTTTTTTTCTTTTGATGTATTTTATTTCTTTATTACAGTGTTTTCCATAACCACTATCATACGATTTATTTGACAAGAATGGTATTGTATCTTAAATTTGCGTTGGGATTATCTTAGTATATAGTTTAGGATACTCCCTACATAGGTTATATGTAGTCACATATATAAAACATTTTTGGCTCTTACAATGAATGTCTTTATTTGAGTAGTCCTTTGAGTTCATAACTTTCTGTAGGTCGCATGCCTCTTTCTTTTTTAGGGTTGGCATTTTATGCAAGAACATAAAAATATATGTATGCTTTATTTATAAAATTTTCTAATGTCTATTAATTTTAGTGGCCACAAAATTTTCAATAAACCAACTTGATCCGAATTAAATCATGACACGACATGAAACAAATAGGCAAGAAGTGCACAAGCTTCTCAACAAATATAAAAAAATATGTCCGAAAGCATATGTATTAGTATTTTATTGCTCTTTAATTTTTGGAAAATTTTATTACTGATAAACCGAATTATGTTTAGGATCCTGATTTTATTAACTATATAGGTGTGTCTGGAGGTGCACTATACTGAAATGAGTTCTATTGAGAAAGGGATTGTCGCCTTAACACATTGAGGGAATAATGTAGAAGTTTGTCATGAGTAGCAGCTGCATACAAGCCTTATCTTGATAAGTATAAAGAAGATTTAAAGCTTGCATCACAATTGCTTGATTATAATTTATACATGCTTACTTTACATCGACGCAAACATAACTTTTTTTCACTGAAGTTAACTACAAGGATAACATTCAAATTTCGTGAAGGTTCATCTTGATGATAAGTATATTGAGTGACAAAAGATTACATCGGCTGCACTTTTTTTCGGTTTTAAAATTTCGATTTGACTTATATTTTACCAATTGCAGCCTCGATTATGTGAACTTTTTATGCTTCACGATGCCAATGGTTAGTACCAAACTTGGTATGCTTACAATTTAGATGCGCATTTACTGTTTTGTGAGTTATTGTTATTCTGCAACTTTTGAAGTTAAACCCTAATAAGTTCACTAATCCACTAAAAACCATAATTTAATTTGATGAAGAAGATGATTTCTTTTTTCATTCTACTAATCATTTTATGTTGTCCTTGGCAGTGAAATAATAAGATAAAATAAAAATGTCAAAGAATGAACTAGAAAAAGATAATAAAAATTTTGCAATAGTATTGATGATTCTGATGTGAACAAGATGCCATTAAGCTAACTAAGACACCAAGTAATGTATGTACTTAGTTAACAATTCTTTTATAAATTATTTATTTTTGTATTTTTTGGTGTAAACTTATTTTTTTTAATAATATATATGTTGGTCTCAAATACGTTGAAGGTATTGCAAGGTTCATGGGGAGTTTGAAGGTGAATTGAGTGATGAAGCGAATTTTGCTGACCCCTGCAAAGGTGCTGTTTCGTTTGAATCTGCAATGTTTGAAAAGCGGGGTAGATCCATCAGTGCGCAGAAGTATAAATACAGATCAATAATGTTCAATACCAAGGACGCGAAAAAGCCAGATTTCATAAGAAAACTATTGATTTGACATGTGAAGGCAGAAATCTTTAGCCATTGGCAAAAACTAAATTGTAGTGAAGTAGTTGAGTTTTTTTTGTTTATGTTTTTGTCCATACAACTTGATCTTATCGCCCATCGGGCGGGCTATGAAGCTACAAAGATGGGAATTATTCAAATTCAACTACAAATGTTTTTTTACAAAGAAGTATTAGTTCGTATTTGAATGTTTACTACCTTTTGTATGTTAAGAATGTTTGGTTGATATCAAGGTGTTGTATACACAATAATATTTTGTAGTTTCGAAAACTCATCCCGTTTCATTTTGTAATTTATCTATTAATGATTAGTTGGTTATATCCTTTTAAATCGACATAAACAAAACATACACGTAAGATTTACTATGTAGTAAAAAGAAGCTAACCCGCCCATCGGGCGAGTTATGACACTAGTCATATATAAAGTATACTATTTATATATATATATATATATATATATATATATATATATATCTATATATATATATATATATATATATGTATTCATACATGTGATGAGAAATCCACTTGCGCCTTAGATCCTTGATATTAGGTTACGATCGGTATTTTATTTACATCATACATTGCTTAATCGAATACTTTCTATTTTAGGAAAGTTGCTATTTTCGGAAAGTTACCATATTTAGTAAGTCTCGACACTTAATTATAGTTATAAAAATATTTATTTACTTCGTCATACTTCCGACATCCAACCCGGTTACTAATTATCCGTAACAAGGTTACGTTCGCGTATTATCAAAAGTTACTATATTTAGACTTTATGTTTTTAGACCCGACCGATGGTCGTAAAATACTTGTTGATCTCTAAATATCTTATCGATATTATTTTTCTATCACTCAAACTCCTTCGACATATAAATGTCAAGTTATTCTTACGTTTGACTTTTTCGTTTGACTTTTACATATGTATGTATATAATTAAATCTGACCCGCTCTAAACGACCCGCTAAATCACATTTTCACGATTCGGACAAAGAAGCAATTTTATGCGAAACGATATTCCGGACAACTTTTTAGTTTTAGCCGAGACCTGAATCTCGACAGAAAATGACCAAAACGCCCTTTTCAATTCTGCTGTAACTTGTATTTTTAATAAAAACGCAGCAGTTTGACCATCGGTTTTGACCCGTTATATCACGTTTTCGTGACTTTGACCAAAAAGAGATTTTATAGAAAACGTCATTCCGGACAACTTTCGTGTTTTGCCGGAAGGCTGAAACGGACTCGAAAGTGCCCAAAATCGCCGTTTGCAATTTGCAAGTTTTTCAAAACTTGTTTTCGCCGTAACTTCTTTGTTATAAGGAGTTACGAGACGTTCGAATTACTGAAACGTACATTAGGACGAACTCTATCATATTTCAACATCAAAAATCAGTTCTTATGATTTTTCGAACCTCGTTTTCTGAGCCAAACTTTCTGCTCGAAATTAACTTTTACAAAAACTTATCACGAAACTTCTTTTCGCCTCAAACGACGTCAAAATACGCATAGTAACTATCTCCGTCTTTATTTTTTTTTTTTTATTTTTTTTTTTTTTTTTTTTTTTTTTTTTTTTTTTTTTTCAAACTAATCAACCCATTACAATCTTAGTCTAAACCACGCAAAGTGTCGGACCTCATCACCTCTTACAAAACACATCAAAATCATTTTCTCAATCACCCAATATCATCATCTAGCCTATTCGACGCAAGTATAATTGGATTTCATCACACCCAATAACTCTAAATCGATTAAATTGCAAAAACAAAAATAACACAAGTATTAAAAATACTTACAAAGCTATAATTAGCATGACCGGACAAGAATGGAACTCGACTCGTTCCCTCTCGTGTCTTGCCGAACTCAAACCAACCCCAAACATCAAAACCGGGCTTTTCCCATCTAAACCGAGCTTCAAATAATGTTTATCTAGCTAATTCAAACATCCCTTTTAAACGAAATTGAAACTAACCCGGATTCTAACTCCAAAAATACTCATTGTATGTGTTATTTTATTGCGTAGATGTGTAGGAAATGAAGAGAGGATTTAGAAAATATAAGTTGATCATTATGCATGTGACTTTTTCTGGCGACACGGCGGTTTCCGGTGATCGAAAAACTTTTCCGATGGTGGTGAAGTGATGGTGGCCGGCTGCCATGGTGGGGAAGGGGGAGAGAAAATGATTTTTGGTAAAAGTTGAAATGTGTGTGTTTAGGTCCTATTTATAGAAAATCACTTTGGTCATTTGGCAAAACAAGTCATTCCCTCTTTTCTATTATTAGATTTTTGACACACCATACTTTTACTTAATTTAAAACAACAATCATGGCTCGGGGTTATACTTCCGAAACTATTTTTATTTTCATTACATTTTTCTTGGTTTAAGCATTTAATAAAATGTGTACATTTTAAAACGCGAATCCGACTCAAGACAAGGAACAAAAATGACGACATTCATAAAAACAATTAATTTACGATCTTAAAAATAATAACGAGATGCGTATAAAAAATTTTACGTTGCTCAAAACGATTAACGAATGCGCTGTCAAACGGTGACTCGCAAAACATCAAAAATAAATATTTTAAATTTCCGTTCGTAATAAAATAGGAAAATAATTATTTACGACAAATAAAATTTTAAATGTCGACGTTCGGTCACGCGATTTTATAAAATAAATATTATGACGTCGAATTCGCGATCGTTATACGCGTCGTGAAACTCGGGTTGTTACAAACTACGAGCTACAAGATATATTTTAGGAGTGACTGGGACTTTTTGTATTTCTAACAATCTCCCCCTAAGGGAGGTCACTCCAATTTACAAACTCTTAATCTAAGCATTCTATGAATGTCTTCAATCTTGCTCGTAGTTTGATTCCTTGATCTCTATCTTGTGATGTGTGTAGTGATCTTTTGACTTTCAGACCAACATGCTCATACCTTTCTTTATCTTAAAAGCTTGTATAATCATCTTTCTTGAAATTCTTTAAATTTAACACTTTCTAACTTCAAGGAAGACTTGCAGTATCAGAGCAGCAGAAGTCTTTTGAGACATATACTTGAGCTTTCATAATATATTTACATATGTCGGACAGGTATGAGCATGTGGCTATGAATTCGACTCGTCATCGGTTAACTACTATCGCCGTCGGGAAACCTGCATTAATGGGTTAGTGATAAACAACATATATGGACGAAAGTGTCTTTCTCACTTCATCAAATACGGTTGCAATAACTACGGTTCCCGGTTAATCATTATAAATACTGCTTGTGATCAGCTATAATTCAAAAGAATCTTCTTGACAGGGTTTCGCAGCTACACTAGCCGTTCTTATTACCGGAGCGTCTCAAAGCAGACAACACGGTATGAGTGAACCAGTGAGTTATTGTCTCACCGATTGAATCAAAAATTGATTTAAAAATCAATCGATGTGTCACTTGCTAAAGTGTTTTTGCAACACATCGAGAGTTTTATGCATTTCAAAATTCGTCAACCGTCGATTCATTGTCTGGACCAAATCGATATCCAGTGTCACAAGTTTGATCCAAATAGGATCTCACAAGTCACCTATCACAGAGCTTGTTTGATGTTGGCTCTGGAAGGATTTCTAAAGTTGTTATCACAAGGATAATGCGTGGGACTCTCAGTATATTACTTGATATCACAGTGTATGAATAACAAGCGTATTTTGGATTAGTGTCCTAATGAGATTTATGGATGATATCTTTTTGGCTCTAGACTCAATAGTGCACTTTGGTTTTAGTAATCGAAGGCTGGAGCAGACTGCCACCTTTTCAATATCAACTAACTCGGAGTGAGAAAGTCGATAGAAATATGTTTATCTCCGTGAGAAATAAAACAAGAGTCTTTTAAGAGATCTTGAGTGGCTAGGAAGGGTTGTGCATTGCATCACTGGGTCCATGATGTATATCTTTAATACCAGACAACCGCTTAGTGTTTCTGATAGCATATGTATTGACCCGGTTTTTGTCTAAGTGTATGGAGGGCTTCTTTCTTTACACCCTTTATCCTTACATTTCTTTTTCATTCTTCAACCCCATCAATGCTTACCAAGACTTCATCACTAACACCTTGTTGGGTTTGTTCCAGTGTTAGCTCTTTCTTAGTCTGCATTATCCCCTTTCTCACTTTTACTCCTTTTGTATCAGACCTAAGGACTTCTATTCTATCTAATGGAATGTCCTTGGATAGATCCTTCCAGTTCTGGCTGGATCATGGGAACGAATACCTATACTTAACCACCTTATAACTTCGATAAAAGTAAGTACATGGTTGGTCTTTTGGTATTGTTCTCATTGCCTTAAAACCATTTGGAAAACTCAATCAAGGTACTTGTAATATATATCAAAGCATTTGTACCTCGATAGTTTTACTTTTCAGATTTGCTCCCCCTCAACACATGCATCGATAACCAAAATTGTTTAGCATGAGGAGGGAGGAGAACACACTTGAGACTTTACTGATCACATGTTACAAGTGATATATTTTAATCACATTTTCTCCACTTATCAAAAATATCAAATCTCTTGATATTTTGGATATCAATTGATTCAAATATGTTTGAAAACTATTTGGGGAGGAAAAATGTTCCAATTATTAGCAAGCCTTATTAGGAACATTTTAATGCTCCCTCTCAATTTATGAGGGATTTAAATATAGTGTTGAGTACATTAATTTGAAAGATTTTGAATTTTATTAAAAAATTCTTGAAAATTTGTACTTAAGCACTGTATATATTTGCCTATTATACTTGTCTACACTACATATATTACATATTCACAAGATAGATAATGAGATTAGACCTGTTATGAAAGAAAACCAAGTATGACAAAGTCACACTGTCCTCTAAATCGGCCTGTAGTCCATCTCAAGTTCCCTTGCGCCAACCAATCTGTCTATGTTCCTAAGAATCTTCCTTTCTAGCATCTGCTTATCAATCATATCTACCATAATGCCTGATCGTCTCTTATCCGAGTCTAACCATTTTCTTTTGGGCATGTCTTTGTTGTAGCCAAATCAAAAATTGAGTAGCTTGTAGTAAAGAGTGTCATGAACTTTCTTGAGTGTCGTATCCGAGAACTTGTAGAGCTCATCAGCTCGCATTAGTCTCTTTCAGTTTCTTAAGTCTTTATAGGCAACTCCTGGTGGATCAAATGATGGTCTGTACAGTTCTTTGGCAAATATTTCAAGAAATTTTCTTTTGTGGCTTGG
>BQNB010119141.1:0-10450 GCA_026074375.1 Tanacetum coccineum
TGACAAACTCGTGGCTTTAATTTCTCTCTCGTTCAAGAAAATCTACAAACCTACCAACAACAACCTTTGAACTTCATCAAACACCAGTAGATCTAATCAAGATAATTCTCTAAGAATCAACAGAGGAACTGGGTATGAAAATCATAGGGTAGTTAATGTTGATAGGGCTAGGGAAAATGTAGGTACTCAGGTTATGCAAAAGTCTGGGATTCAATGTTTTAACTTCAAGAAACATGGGCATGTTTCAAGGGAATGTCAGAAATCGAAACGAGCAAAGGATGAAGCTTATCACAAGGAAAATATGTTATTATGTAAGCAAGAGGAAGCTGGAGTTCAGTTGAATGCAGAGCAAGCTGATTGGAAGGATGACACTGATGATGAGTCTGATGATCAGGAATTAGAAGCACATTATATGTACATGGCACAGATTAAAGAGGTTACTCCAGATCCAGTTGACAATTCTGGACCCATCTTTGATGCTGAGCCATTACATAAGGTACAAAATAATAATGACAACTATAATGTGTTTGCCATTGTAAATGAACATCTTAAGCAACCTGAATCTGTTAATGACATATATCTGGAGGAACAAAGTGACACCAATAACACTATTGATTCACTAGATATGTGTTATGATAGAGAACAGGATAACTAGGATGATGTTGATGAACTTGCTCAAGAATATGATTTGCTTGCTTCTTTAGTTGATAAACTAAAATGTGAAATTGATGACAGCAAAAACCGTAATAAATTTTTGGAATCATCACACAAGGCTGTAGCTGATAAATTGAAAGGTGAAATTGAGGATTTCAAAACCAAGAATAAAAGTTTAAAATCATCAAATAACCATTTCAAAGAAGCAAAAAATGAACTGTCTAAGACTAATCAATTGATGTTCAAAGACCTTAAGAAGTTCCAATCGGAACTAGATAAGTATCATGATGTGAATTATGCGTCAAAGGTGGCAATTGATTGTGAAAAAGCTAAAGGGGATTTAAGGTCATACAAAATAGAATCTAAAAAGTCATCTAATGAATATACTCGAAAAATAAATGATTTAAATCAAACGATTTCGGATATGAAAAGGAGCTTTTTGCACATCAAGAAACCATCTCCATAATGTCACAAGAAAAAGAGGCTCAGATTACGCTTTACAAAACTCGTGTAGACAAAGAACTTGATAAGGTCATTGCTTTAGAAAACAAAGTCAAGGTTTTGAATGATATTGTATATAAAACCGGTCAATCTGTTCATACAATGAATATGCCTAATCGTAATTGTAAAACGAGTTTTGCAAAACCTAAGTTCCTCAAGAAAGCTCAAAGAGCGAATCCTCGTCTGTATGATATAGGTTGTTATAATGATAATCTTGCTTTAATGTTAGCCCATGAATCTGACAAAACGATTCATCTTGACAAAGAAAGTCGATCAAAATTAAGCGATTTAATCAGACCTTTTGATTATGACCAGTTGAATAATATTTATGATTTGTTCATTGCACAACGGGAAAAGTCGCCTGAACAACACTATTTTCCAAAAACGTTAAAGATGAGTCATACATCTTCTAATAATGAAATTTCCAAAGAGTCTTTTCGTAAACAAACAACTTTGTTAAAAAAACATATGGATGAATCCATTCCTTGGGATCAAAAGTGTAAAAGCTCTAAAGAACTTTTCAAGATTAAAAAGTGTGTTGACATAATTTTTGATGGAGTGGAACGTTGCAAACAAACAATCGCTAAAAGAACATATTTTGGTAACATAGATCCTTTCATTCAAAACACAATCGAAGGAAATTTTTGCCCCCAAATTAGAAGAATCAATGCGGACTTAGAAAAATTTCACTTGTGTTTGAACGAGGAAATGGTTGCTGATTTGAGATACTTTAATTCTCTTGAACATGAAGTAGACACTCTCAAATCTCAACTGGAAACTCAAAAAATACAGTTTTTGAATGAAATTGATAGACTTTCAAGGTAATATTATTATGCTGGTCACATGAATGCAATACTTGGTGTGTATAATGATATAGATGAAGTCAGTAATTTGCAATGTGATTATTTAGAAACTTTGGAAAAATGTCAACATCTTGAAAAAAAGCTTTCAAAAAGTAGTACAATGTCAAAAAGTTTTGAAGCACTTCAAAAACATGCGATTAATCTTGAACTCGATTTACAACAATACAAAGAAAGGATAAAAATGACAAATCTTTCAAAGAAAATCAGTCCAACGTATTTATGAAAGAACGTGAACAATATTTTGAAATTCAAGACTTGAAAGCTCAATTACAAGACAAAGGAATTGCAATAAGTGAGTTGAAGAAACTCATTGAAAAGATGAAAGGAAAATCTGAGGAAACTAAGTTTGCAAAATCATTAGTTATTCGACAACTGAATGCTTTTAAAAGTCAAAGACAATCAGTTTTAGGAAAACCGACTACTTTTTTAGATTCTCTTGAAAAGAAAGATTTTTCAAAGTCAAAGTCAGTTACCAAAAATAATATGTCAAATGAATTTTCAAAACCAGTCACTGCACAGATTTTACCTCAGAATATAAAGTCAATCTTAAAGAACACAAATGTGATTGCTCCAGGAATGTATAAAGTTCACACAGAGCCCAATCAAACTAGAACACCATAGTTGCCTCAAGATATTAAGAAAACTAACAAACGAGTGTCCTTTTCTATAGGAGTAATTCCCACTACTAGTGTTAGCAGACCACAACTTAAGAGCAATCGAATGGGAGATAGAGTCTTGCCTAACAATAGTCAAGGGAAGAAGCAAGAAGTAGAAGACCACCGTAGGAATTTTAAGTTTTCAAATAATAAAACGTCTGTAACTGCGTGTAATGACAGTTTGAATGCTAAGACCTCGAATGTTAACTTTGTTTGTGTCACTTGTGGAAAATGTGTGCTGAATGACAATCATGATATGTGTGTTCTTCATTATATTAATGGCGTGAACTCTAGGACTAGACAGCCAATTGTTGTGCCTATTAGTACTAGAGAACCCAAGCAAACTGTGAACCAATCTGTTGCAACATCCCATAAGAAAACAGTTGCAACAGACTCCACTGTCAAGAAACCTAGAAACATAATTAGGAAGATATATGAGCAAGTTAGTAAGACATGCAGTTGGTGGTACCCTAAGATTACACCACCCGGATACAAATGGAAACCTAAGTCCCCAACAGGAAAAGTCAACCCTAATGTTAGTATGCCTCTAGGAAATGCATCTAGAACTGCTAATATTTTGGAACATATGACTCCTAGGCGTTCCACTATGTCCAATACTCCATTGTCTTCTAATTCTTTTGCAGCTCGTAGAGATAATTCTATTCATCGTCGACTCTGGGTGCTCAAAGCACATGACCGGAAATCTCAAACTTCTAACTAATTTTGTGGAGAAATTTCTGGGCACGGTGAAGTTTGGAAATGATCAAATTGCACCGATTCTTGGTTATGGAGATTTGGTTCAAGGAACTATTACTATCAAAAGGGTTTATTACGTCGAAGGACTAAATCACAATTTATTCTCCGTGGGTCAATTCTGTGATGCGGATTTGGAAGTTGCTTTTCGAAAGTCTACATGTTATATCCGTGATTTGAAGGGAAATGATCTTCTCACAGGTTCTCGTGGCACAGATTTGTATTCCATTACTCTTCAAGACACAACTACTCCCAATCCAATTTGCTTAATGGCTAAAGCAACATCGTCTCAAGCATGGTTATGGCATCGTCGTCTCTCTCATCTAAACTTCGACACCATCAACTTGCTTTCGAAGAATAATATTGTCACTGGCCTTCCAAAATTAAAATTCGTCAAAGATCATCTTTGTTCTTCTTGTGAGTTGGGGAAAGCCAAAAGAAAGTCTTTTCACACTAAGACTACCCCGAGTTCCAAAAGACGGTTACAGCTTCTACACATGGACTTATGTGGTCCTATGCGGGTAGAAAGCATTAATGGAAAGAAATATGTTCTCGTAATTGTTGATGACTACTCCAGATACACTTGGACTCACTTCTTGAGGTCTAAAGACGAAACACCTGCAGTTCTCATTGATTTCCTCACACTTGTCCAAAGAGGACTTCATGCTCAGTAACAACATTTCGAACTTACAAAGGCACCGTGAAATTTCTTAATAAATCCTCCCTCATGCATACTTTGGCAAAAGAGGGAATTTAGACACGAAACGTCAACTGCTCAGAACACCTGAACAAAACGGGTTGTCGAAAGACGTGGGAAAAAAAGGGGGGGAAAGGGGGGGTGGTGGGGATGGGGGGAAAAAAAAAACGAAACCGTACTCTTGTTGATGCTGGTCCAACAATGCTAAGGGCCGCTAAAGTTCCTCTGTCTTCAGGGCTGAAGCCATGCAACAGCATGTTTACTCACAACCGTATTTTTATCACTTGTAATTCCTCGCATGAGAAAACACCTTATCAATATCATCAATGCCCGTAAACCGTCATCAGTTTCTTTCATAACTTTGGTTCACTATGCTACATCGTCAGTAGATGGTGAAAATCTTGATAAAATGAAGAAAAAGGTGATGCATGTATTTTGTGGGTAATCTACTCAGTCCAAAGGCTCACAGGTATTTAACAAGAGAACAAGAATAATAGTTGAAACCATTCACGTTAACTTTGACGAATTGCCTCAGATGACGTTAGATCACGTCAGTTCTGACCCGCTCCACAGATGTTACAACGACGTAAAACTTGAACAAGACAGTTTAAGTCCCGGTCCCACAAAAGTCAAGAAAATTTCATCAAGTTGCTGAGACTTAAAAACGACAAATGAGCTGGAATTGCTTTTATAGTCCATGTTCAGTGAATTACTCAATGGAATTTTTCATGTTGGTGTCAAAGTCTTCCGCTGTAAGCAATGCTGCTGATAAACATCGATAACTCAACAACATAACACAACTCACCACTTCTACAACAACCGGATTGTGCAGATCCTCCACCATTGAACAAATCATTCAACACATCAAACTCCAACTCAAATACCCCAATTGTCACTGTCAATGAGAACATTATTCAAGCAGAAACCAATTCAGAAATGCACAATTGCGACCGACGATGAATTTATCACATCCTTCAGTACACCGGTACAAGATCAAGGGGAGACATCGTCTCGTCATGTTGATTCGTCAAACATGCATACTTTCTATCAACACCATCCTTCCGCACAACGTTGGACAAAAGATCATCCATTAGAACAAGTCATTGGAAATCCTTCTCAATCAGTTAGAACAAGACGTCAGCTAGAAACAAATGGCGAGATGTGTATGTTCGCACTCACCGTGAGTCGAACCGAACCAAAGAACATCAAAGAAGCCATGGCTGATTCTGCATGGATTGAATCAATGCAGGAAGAACTTCATCAGTTTGATCGACTAGATGTATGGGAATTAGTCGACAGACCACTTTGCAAAAATGTCATTAACTTAAAGTTTCTCTGTAAAAACAAACTGATGATGAAAATACTATCATTCGTAACAAATCTCGTCTTTGGCCAAGGGGATATGCTCAAAAGGAAGGGAATTGATTCGAAGAATCCTTTGCACCTGTTTGCTCCGTTGGAGTGCAGTACGAATGTTCATTGCTTATGCTGCACACAAATCATTTTACAGTGTACCAAATGGACCGTTAAAAACAGTCATTTTCTCTTTACGGAACCTCTGAAGGAAAAGTGTACCGTAAACCAACAGATGGTTTTTGTTGACCATAATCAACCTGACAAGTTACCGTCTCAAGAAAGCATTATATGGTCTTAAACAAGCACCAAGAGCGTGGTATGATGAACTCTCCAACTTCCTGGTATCCAACGGATTCTCCAAAGGTTCTATTGATCCAACTCTGTTCATAACTAAACATGGGGAAGAACAATACTTCTTTGCAAATTTACGTTGATGACATAATTTTTGGTTCTACGAACCCAAAACTTTCAAAACGATTTGGAAAACTAATGCACAGCAAGTTTGATATGTCTATGATGGGGGAGCTGAAATTCTTTTTAGGAATTCAGATCCACCAATCCCCTCGTGGTATCTTTATAAACCAAGCTAAGTATGCTCAAGAGATACTTAAAAAGCATGGTATGACCTCATGTGATAGCATTGGTACTCCAATGGCTACAAAACACCTTGATGCTGACTTGAGTGGTACTCCGTCGACCAGACGAAATTTCGTTAGTATGGTCGGAGCACTATGTTACCTAACAGCAAGTAGACCAGATATTGTACATGCAACATGTTATTGTGCTCGCTATCAAGCGAAACCGACTAAGAAACATCTCACTGTGGTTAAGCGGATCTTTCGGTACCTTAAAGATTCCATTAACATGGGTCTCTGGTATCCGAAGGACACCGGTTTCGAACTAACTGCTTTTTCAGATTCGGATCACGCGGGCTGTCTCGATTCACGTAAGAGCACATCTGGTGGCATACAATTTCTAGGTGGTGATAAGTTAGTCAGCTGGTCATCCAAAAAGCAGGACTGCACTTCAATGTCTTCAGCAGAAGCCGAGTATGTGTCTTTATCTGCGTGCTGCGCACAAGTTCTATGGATGAGAACTCAGCTCACAGATTATGGCTTTCACTTTGATAAAATACCTATGTATTGTGACTCAAAGGCAGCCATAGCCATCTCGTGCAATCCAGTCCATGCAATCCCCCGAACCAAGCATATGATGTCAGATATCACTTCATAAAGGAACAGGTTGAAAAGGGTATTGTTGAATTATTCTTTGTCGGAACTGAATACCAGTTAGCTGACTTGTTCACTAAAGCCTTATCGGAAGATAGGTTTAAGTCTCTTGTCAGACAACTCGGTATGAGATGTTTGACTCCAGATGAACTGGAGGTTCTGGCAATTGAATCTGCTTGATCCATCAAACATCAATTTGTAAATATTTTTATTCTCTCTTTATTTTTGATTTATAAAATTTTTGAAAAAGAAAATACAAAAATATAAAACCAACAAAAAGAAAATAGAAAAATATAAAACCTAGAAAAACAAAATATAAAATCAGAAAATTTTCAAAAATACCAAAAAGAATCTTCTCGACATGTCTCTTGGAATCGATAACATTTACGTACCTAGAAATGTTGATTAACATCGACACGGGCGTGTAAATGAAGTTCGAACAGGAGTTTCAAACGCTTTCAAAACATGTCATTTCTAAATTTTTCTCAATGACTTATGTACATTTCAGTGCATAACTCGGTCCCGAATGTAAAAGGGAAGTGTACGCCTCAGTGCGCTTACTCTAAAATAGAAGAGAAGTCTTCTATCATGTTTTTAAAATCGTTGAACACAATTTTTCAAAAAGAACTTTCAATGTCAAAATTGTCTACAATATAATTTGTGGTCTTTTTCCATAAAAAGTGGTATTTGATAAAATTGTGTGTTCAACACTCCCTTCCTCGAATAATTTTCAAAGAATTGTAGTTCGTAGAATGTCATTTTATGTGAATCAATTTCTGAGGGGGAGCTTTTTAAAACAAAGCTTTTTAATGTGTTGGGTACATCTCACAAATGAAAATTTTATGTATCCAAACACATTTTGTGAAATTAAAATGTGGAAGCTTACAATGTCAATTATTAATATACATTGTTCACTAAGGCATCTCACTCCGTCTTTAACATTTTGTGGTGTCATATCAATTTTTCATTCTAATGTCAAGTTTTAATAAATATTGATATCCCACATATATTGTTGAAGGGGAGCTATCGGAATCTGAATTCATGCAATATCGTGGTATCATTTTTCTCCCCATGGAATTTTTCATGTCAAATTTTAATCATTTGGTATTTCAAATACTAAGTGTTTTATTATTTAAAATAAGGGGAGAAAATGTGATTAAAATATGATATATACGAATGTGATCTTTAAGACTCTAAGTGCAACTCTGTCCTTCATATGCTAAACAATTTCGAATCTCGGAGCACATGTGTAGGGGGAGTATTTGAAAATACCAAGTTTTAGAAAATTGTTTTATGGTTCGATCTTTTGATACCCCAACATCCTTAATTAATTTCACGACGAGTTCTGAAGTCATAAGGTGTTTAGGTTAGTTATAAAGTCCTACATCCAACCAAGAACCCGAGGGGATCTACCCAAGGACACTCCCAAAGTTAGAAATAGCAGCCCTTAGGAATATTGGAGATGAAATAGTAAAAAGGTAAAACATGCCGAACTAAGATTGAGCTAACCGGAACAATCACAACAAGGTTGTTAGTAATGACATCTTGGTAAGCATTGAAGGGTTGAATAATAAAAATAAATGATGGATAAAGGTTGGAAAACAAAAGCAGCCCTCCAAACAACTTTAGGCAGAAACCTGTCAATACATAATCTATCAAAAATCACAATGATGATGTTGATATTGAAGACGACATCATGGACCCAGTGATGCCAATGTGCACAACCCTTCCCAGCATTCGGGTTTCTCCAAAAGAAACTTGTCTCATCTGTCACGAGATAACACGTTATCAATTGACAACTCACTCGAGATTGTTAATATAGAATAGTGGCAGTCTGCTCCAGCCTCCATTACTAAAACTAAAGTGTCACAAATCGAGTCTGAGCCAAGAAGAGATCAAATTATAATCTCATTAGGACACAATGACAAAAATACACTTGCTGAACACCAATAAAGTTCACGAATTTGAACAAAGAGTCCTACCATTATCCCTTGATATCATGCCAGACCATCCGATGACACTTAAGTATACACAATGAAGATGGAAATCCTGTTGGCCAACATCAAACAAGCTCTAGGATGTGAACTTGCAAGATTCTATATGAATCGAGCTTGTGCTAACTGGATATCGATTTGGTCCAGTAAATGAATTGACGACTTAATCAGAAAGATAGTAACTATCTGATTCACTCTTACCGTGTTGTCTGCTTTGAGACGTTCCGGTAACGAGAACTAGCAAGCATGGTGATTCTAATACATCTGTGTTAGAAGATCCTACGCTTTGAGCTGGAAACCCTGTCAAGGAGATTCTTTGAATCTACCTGATCACAGGTATAGTATTTATACTATAAATAGGAAAACCGAAGGTTAATGCAACCGAAGTCAAGATAATGACAAAGCCATATCATCTTTTTATTGCTACTTCTTATGTCAGTTTTAGAACGACGGTGTTGTAGTGAGTCAAGAACAGAGGAAAGTTCTAAAAGAGCAGGGGATGAACTTAAGTCTGATAAGTCAAAGAAGCAGAAGATAGATGAACATGTAGAAGCTGAAAAAGATGATGATCCAGAGGAGGAAGAAATGAAAAAGCATATGGAGATAGTTCAAGATGAAGAGGAAATAGCAATTGATGCTATACCTCTAGCCACAAAACCTCCAATGATTGTTTAATATAAGATTGTTAAAGAAGGACAGAAGGGATTCTATCACTTGATAAGAGCTGATGGAAGTTCAAAAAGATATTCATCAATGATTAGGATGCTTCGGGATATTGACACAGAAGGCTTAGAAACTCTCTAGAAGTTGGTCAAAGAAAAGCATGGAATAAACAGGCCAGTCAATGAATATAAAAGAGTGTTATGGGGTGATATGAAGGTAATGTTTAAACCTGACATAAAAAGTGAAGTATGAAGGAGTCTACAAGGATACAAAGTGACTGTTTGGAAGCTGTTTGATTCTTATGGAGTGCACTTTGTAAGGTTTAAAAATCTTCATATATTTATGTTGGTTGAAAAGAGATATCCCCTTACACCAATAACAATCACAAACATGCTAGACAAGAGGCTTCAAGCTAACCACTGGAATAAGATGTGTTATCAACTTCTCAAGCTCTTGGTAAAGCAACAAAAGAATCCTAGAGGTGTTTAAATGTATCCTCCTGATTATGGTAAAGACTTTTAATGAAGAAACTTGAAGATTCAGAAGATGAACATCAAGTTTAGGGGAGGATTGTTGGGATTAAAAGAATTCAAGATGATTTTTAGAATTACTATTGCTCAGGTATATATTAGTGTTGTCAAGCATAACTTAGTACTATTGGAGATACTAATGAAAATTATGCTAAGTAGTTAGCACTGGTAGTATAAAAGTTACTGCTGCTAGTTACTACTGTTAGTATATATTACTACTGTTAGTATTAAGTTAGTGCTGCTAGTAGAAGTTAAGACTACTCAGAGATGAAGACTAAAAATATACTAAGTAGTTACTACTGCTAGAATAAAAGTTAGGACTGCTAGTGTATGTTAGTACTGCTAGAGTAAACTTTTAAGTAGTTAATGCCGCTTGTGCTCAGTTACAACTGCTGAGTGATTACAACTGCTAGAAGGTTTATGCTGACAGAGATAAAATCAAAAGCTTATTAGAGAAGAGATAAAGATTGATTAAAGAACAAGAATACTTACAAAGATAAGTATTAGTTATTTGTAAAGAAGATATGTATAACTTGTTTGTTTAAGAGATTATG
>BQNB010119142.1:0-20867 GCA_026074375.1 Tanacetum coccineum
TTTGTGTAACTTTTGACCTTTTGCCTTGGTTAAGAGCATTTGGTTGAGATTTGCATTTGAGTTATTTTATATATATACCCCCAGCGAATCAAAAAGGCAGGTCAAAAGCATGTCAAAAGGCATGGGACCTTTGCGTTTCTTTATGACTTCCTCCATTTGATAAATAATCATCGAGGTGAAGTTGAACTTTCTTCCAATGGTTAGGTAGTAAAGCATGTATATAGTGTATGCTTTAACCTCGTTTCTTTTGTCAATAGAGCAAAAGAAATTTTCCTTAAAGAAGAGTTCCCATCCTTTCAAATCGAGACGAATGTCATCAACATAGAGTGTGTTGGGGTCTCTTAGATGTTGAGCTCATGTGGTTCTAGGAACAGTGATAACCTTTTTGACAAGGTCATGTTTAGGGCCAAAGAATTTTCTATTGGGAGGATCATCGATAGAATTTAGTGACCATTCGCTTGAGTAGAAGGTTTCTAGAGCATGATGAGTTTGAAAGATTCGAGAGAGTCGAGACAGAGTTAGCTTGAAGGTGAATTGACCAAGCTTGAACTCAATATAAGTAGTATCTTCCTCATTTCTTTTGACTTCTAGTCTATGATAAAATTCAACAACAAATCTAGGACATATGGGTTCTTTGAGAGTGAGAAAAGGCTCGAGACCTATAGTTTGAAAGAAAGGGAGCATGTTGTTTTCGGCAATGAAAGATGGAGTAACAATTCTTCCTTCATGGAAGAGACGCTTTTCAAGAGTGCGGTAAGACTCCCTAAGATCATCATCCAATTGTCTAGTATGGTAGAATTTAGGTAGATACTCTCGTTTGTAGTCCATTTATGTTGTGATTTCACCTATAAGTACATAACAATGACTCTATAAGAAAGAAAAGAAAAATGTAAACGTGTTTATATGCATTCTATGTGGGTGTGTGGTTTGCTTGACTTTAACAAAACAAAAATAGTAATAGTAATAATTAGAAGCAAACCTTGATGCACAACATATGTTTGATATTGCTCTAAATGAATGGAACAAAACAATGCTTATGAGTTAAGCACCTCATGTATGCATTCATGAGTCCAAATACATGAAGAAAATGTTTTTACGTTGTATTAACAATGTAGTTAAACAACCCTTGTTTTGAAAAGATCCTAAAGGTGAAAATCATAGTTTGGGGTTTTTGTTGAAAATTTGATTCTTGGCGAATCACTTCAATTATGCTTTTTGAGTATCAAAGTAGTTATACATTGTTATATCTTAGTTCTAATTATACAAAAATAACCATAAATATCAAAACCCCAAATTATATTATTTGAATAAAATAAAAACCTAGATATGAAATCAAAAAAAAAGATGAAATCACTTACAATTGTTGTTATAGATTGATGATTAGTTGATGATCTAGTAGATTAGTTGCTTCAATTGCCGATTAGAGTTATGTATGATTGAGGGTTTTAGTGTTTTAGTCCGTGTGTGTGTTTATTTTATGTTTGTTGTGGTCCCAATTTGTTCAAAATCAATTATTTACCCGCGATCTGTGACACACAGATCCACCTAAATAACGCACGGATCTCCCTATGGTGGATCCATGGTCCGTAAGTGTCCAAAAATACGGACAGAGTTAATTTTTTGAGCAAATTGAAATATGGTGTTGTGTTTTTGGCAATTGAAGAATATTATATATACTATTAAGAGTATGGGATATAATTTTCGGAGTCGACGTTCAAGTTTTGAACAAATCATGCAACTTGTCATAAATTTCCCGATGGAATTTCAATGTAGTCGATCCTACTAGGAGTGTGTTATCTTTTAGCGTAAGTTTGACCATTAGTAATAACACAATCATTTGTGAACATTTAGATTTAACAAAACATCGTCAACACAAGTGTGAGTTGCAATTTGATGATTGTTCTTTTCATCCTTTTTAATCAATTTCGTAATTTTCATGTATTGACCATACATGTAGATTTTGAAAATATTTATGGTTATTTTATTGATATCTTCTTAATCTAATAAAATTCTAATCTCGATTATGTTCACGATCAGAAGTTTTGTAATTGGAACTTGTAATGAGAATTAACATCTTTTGAATAATGATTAATTACTTCATTAAATTTCCGCTTACGATTAATTTTGAGATGATGAAGAATCACTATCCATGAAAAGTTCCATCATTCCTAATCCTAATCTTAAATAATTAAATACTTCACGTTTTAAAGGCTTAGTAAATATATCAGCTATATTATCTTCGGATGCAACTTTCTCGATAGAGATATTGCCCTTTTGGACATTATCGCGTAGAAAGTGGTGACATATTTCTATATGTTTAGTTCTAGAGTATTGTACGGGGTTTTTGCTTAAGTCGATAGCGCCTTTATTATCGCACATAATCGGAACGTCATTGAGGCGTATGCCATAGTCGATGAGAGCTTGTTTCATCCATAGTGCTTGTTGACATGCCTTACCGGCGGAGACATATTCGGCTTCGATCGTGGAGATAGCAAGGGTCGTTTGTTTCTTAGTGAACCAAGAAGTTAAACAATATCCCATGAACGTACAAACGCCACTAGTGCTTTTAAGATCAATGTAATCGCCCACGTGGTCGGAGTCGGCATAAACTATAGTTTCTATTTTGGTTCCTTTCGGATACCATAATCCTAAGTGACTAGTTCCTGATTTTTTGAGTGGGGTGGTTTGACGTGGTGGTTGGGAGGTGCTTATGGGAGGTTTCTTGGGTTGGGGCGGGGGATGAGTGAGGCTATGTGTTTGGACACCTTTCCAATAGTTGAACCAGATTGTGTTTTGAAAACAATGCCCTCCTTCTTTTTAACGGCATGTGGGAGTTTGGTGGGGGGGGTGGTGATAGTGAGTGGTATGGTCGGCCGTCGATGTGCACCGGGAGTGTCTGAGTGGGGTGTGCGTGGGTGGGGCGTTGGGTGTGCGGAGGGTGGCAGTTTGCGGGTGTGTTTTGGTTGTTGCTGGCACATCCAAATGTGGCATTGGGAGGTACGGGAGCGGCGTTCTGACGGTGGGGGATTATGGGGGTTGGGGCGGGGATGGGGGTGCGTGGGTTTCGAGATGGGGGGGGGTTACCCTGTTGTAGTTTTATTGGGGGGAAGTTAATCCAACTCATGCATACTACAATGGTTCAAGAACAAGTAAAGACAATGAAGATCCAGGCTGGAATACAAGTTTTAAGACGAGGAGAACACAGAAGACAACTTCAGCTGTGGAAGTGCTTTGGAAGACTATATTACGTTGTTAGTTGTACTTGTTAGGAATAATGTAAGTAATTCTGTAAGTCCACGTATTGGGGGAAGATTGTTAGCCCTAAAATATGGTGACTTATCTAAAATTACATTTATCATTTATAGTCGTGTCGAGTTAGTTTAGCTAGTAAAGCCCGGGACTATAAATACCCCCTCCATACTTCTATGGAGGGGTGAAGCTCACTTTTGTAAAAGTGTGTGTGTGTTTTCTCTCAACAACACACACAACTTCCTATCATATATTTTTCTCTCTAATAATATGGATACTTTTCTTTTCCATTTTACCAAGCCTCCGGATTGGTTGTTCTAAGGGTGAATCGTGATAACACTTCCCTACTTTTATGCTTTATGAAATCATTTTCATTCTCATCCAAGAGGATATCGTCTCGATCCTTGTCTTATCTTTCTTTTTATCCTTTTAAAGTATATATCTTAGCATACCTCGCCAAGATAATAAGTGACATTCGTCTACCTTTATAAAGTAATTTTCATAATAGTTTTGTGTTAATCAATAAACAAATCTTATTCCTATTTATTAAAATTCGGTCCTGTCGTAGTCCTTAAACATACGTCTCGAGTCTTTTTATTTTATAAGTTAGGTTGTTGATATTAAAATAATGATTGCATATGTCTAATTTCTAACTCTCTCAAAATGTTATACTTGAAAATACTAACACCTAAAAGTGCATACCTAGTTTTGTGCTAATGTCTTGCTATATATATGTGCATATGTCTACTAACTTTGTTTTGTAGCACACTTTAATTTCTTGACCTTGGTGCCCAAACAAGGGGGAGCACTTACAAGCGTCCTACTCATTTAAATTGAATTCATCGAACTTCTTAGGTTTTGATGGTAATTTATTTGATCCATAGATCCGCTAGAGTCCTTTTTTAAGGAAATGTAATTATCATAGGGATGCAATAAGCAAGGGGGAGCTAGGAGATATGTGGTTAAATAGCATGGATTTGGTTAAACCGTGATGATAGAAGACTTTACTGGGATGATGCAAGCTCACCTTTATAGGAAGATAGGATTGGGGATTGCCAAATACGATGAAGGGTTTATTCATACTCCAGATACCTCACCTCCTCCACTTCAAAGTCGCCCTTAACCTTGAGGTCCTCTTCTCATACCTTCAACTTATCTATTTGAAGTACCTACTTTCCTTTCATGCCTTCTTCTCATCTATCACGACCCCTTCTTAATTGTCCAAGAAACACAAAACCCCCTCAACCTTATTTCTCATGTTTTCTTCTCATTCCTCCAACCTATATACTTGGATCACCTACCTCTTCCTTATTCCTTCAACCTACACACTTGAAGTACCTAACTTCTTTTCTTGCCTACTTCTCACCTCTCATGATCTTTTCTAAACTATCCAAAGAAACACACAATCACCTTCACCTTTATTTCTCATTTCTTCCCATCATACCTCAAACCTTTATACTTGGAGCACCTACCTTCTTCTCAAACCTCTAACCTATATGCTCCAACCATTATCCCCATAATACCTTTTTGCTTCGACAAAAGGGAGAGAAGGGAGTGTAAACAAGTAACTTTTAAACTTTACTATGTGTTATAGTTTACATAGTTTGTCATCATCAAAAAGGGGGAGATTGTTAGTGCAAATATTACGGTATTTTTACTATACGATCTCTTTATGTTTTGGTGATGACAAACATGTAACTAGTAATACGTAACGTAAAGTGCGCAAGTTGTTCGTAATCATAAATTATCAATGCATACTTGCATCCACATCTCTCGACGTCTCAAGTGTACATCAACACCGACATTTGTTTGCATCCGACGTAAATCACGTAAGTCTACATCAACACCGACATTTGTTTGCACCCGACGTAAATCACGTAAGGTATGTACAAACAACATTAAACTTGTAGGGTGATCGAAGAAATAAGTTTTTGTCTTTAACTTTATATTTTTATAAATATAACAAAACTATTTCTAAAAAATTATTTAGACAAATTAATTATGAGTTATAAATATATGTTTTATTTGCTAATTATTTTGAATTTTAAAATCTGGTCATTTTCCCCCTAAAACAAGTGTCACTTTCACCAAATTTCACCTTCACCACAAAAAGACAAAAATAGGAGCGTCTGTCTGGGCGGTCCCTTAAATATGCCGGCGGCCCCCTTAAATATCGGTGGCCCCTAATATATCTGGGATCGCCGTTTCCTGACAGGCTGTTTTTCTGCTTCTATAAATAGTGGGTCACCTCCAACTATTTTTACAACCCTTTTGCACGATTTTCTTTTAGTTCTTTTCCTCTCTAGATCTCACTAAATCTCTCTAAATCTTTGATCATTCAACTTGGTTAATCTTGTTTAAATGTGATCAAATCTTCTATCCTTTCCTCCTTTCCTTAAGTGCAAGAGAAGAACTTCGGTCATCTTTAAGATCCAAAGTTATGTAGTCTAGTTAGTTCATTTATAACATTTGTTACATATAGATTGAGTCCATGTCTTCCAATCTTTAGCAGTGTGTAGATCCAAATGATGTATATATTTGGATTGGTTGATTGTGGGTTGGTTAGTATTTTAGGCCTTCAAATGCATTGGTGAAATGGTAGATTGGTTCTAGCTAAGATTAGGACTTGACATCTAGCTTAGTGTCAGAAAATAATGTAAGCGACGTGGTTTATGTGTGTTAGGCCAAAAAACACAAGGTTTATTATGTTGGGCCATAAAACATAATGGGTTTGGTTGTACCCAAATAAGAACTCGACATCTAGCTTAGTGTTAGAAAATAATGTAAGCATTGGTATAAGGTTTTTTCTGCCAAAAGGGAGCTTGTTGATTAGTGAAGTAACTCTCGAGTTGGATACTCGGGGAGTGGAGTAGGGCGAAGAGGAACTTCATGATCGAACCACTATAAATCACCGTGTCGGTTTGCATTTTCTTTTACCTTTCACTTTACTTATTTGTTTACATTTACCGATTTACTTTTATACTTGCATTGTGCTTATGATTGTGTGAATGGTTGTGTGTATATTGTTAGTTAAGGTTGTGTACTACTTTGTAGTTAATATTGTGGTTGAGTTTGTATTATTAAGATATGTGCTAGTTGTTGTAAAACCTATTATCGACACTTCTCATATTACGTCTAACTTGATTGGCAATTTGATAGTAAATATTTAAAGTTTTTAAATGGAAACGTATTCACCCCCCTCTACGGTTTCCACAAGACAAAACTACTTCATCAAACATTCGATGCCATTGCTTAGGTGCCTACTTTAGCCCATACAGAGACTTAATCGGTTTACACACCTTGTTTTCATTACCAGACATGATGAAGCCTCGAGGTTGGTTCATATAGACCTCCTCATCCAATTCACTATTTAAGAAAGTTATCTTCACATCCATCTGATAAATAATCAGACTGTGAATTGATGCCATAGCAATCAGCAGTCTTATGGTACTAATACGTGCCACTGGGGCATAAGTATCAAAGTAGTCTATCCTTAACTTTTGTTTAAAGCCCTAAATGACCAGCCTTGCCTTAAACTTTTCAATAGTTTCATCTACCTTCGGCTTTCTTTTAAAGATCCATTTGCAACCTAGATGTTTGCAACCTGGAGGTAGATCAGCCAACACCTAAGTGTTGTTTCCCATGATAGAATTTATCTCATCATTAATTACTTCTTTCCAGAAAGCAACATCCTAGGACTTCAATGCTTTATCAAATGTTTTGGGGTCATCCTCAACATTAAAGCAACAGGAGTGTTGGTCAAAGATGAGGTCTCTTGTTCCTTTAATTAAATATAATTAAAATTCAGGTCCAAAATCCTTTGGAGTCCTATGCCTTTTGCTTTTCTAAGCTCAGACTCAAGTTGCTGAACAACCTTCTCAGTGACCTTTTTAGGGACCACTGAACTTACCAGAGTCTTCAGTTTTGTCTTTTAGGGACCTTTGACTTGGTCTAGGGACTGATGAGAATCTATTCTCATCAAAGACAGCATCCCTTGATTCAATGATTGAGTTAATAGAAACTGAATCATTAGGTTCAATAACATAGAACCTAAAAGCCTTAGAACGCTCATCATATCCAACAAAGATGCATTCATCGCCTCTTTCACCCAAAGTTTTTAGCTTTGGATCAGGGAGTCTTACAACTGCCTTACAACCCCAAACCCTAAGGCAATTCAAGTTTGGTTTCCTTTTAGTCCAGAGTTCATAAGGGGTAATCTTGTTTCTTTTATTAGGAACCCTATTTAATAAATAGAAAGCTGTTAACATAGCTTCACATCAAAACCCTTGACTCAGCCCTGAATAGGACAATATGGAATTAACCATTTCTTTCAGTACCCTATTTTTCCTTTCAGATATACCATTTTGTTGTGGAGTATAGGGGGCAGTCATTTCATAGATAATACCAACAGACTGAAAATACAGAGTATACATGTACTCACATCCCCTATCATTCCTGAATCTTTTGATCAGAGACCCTTGTTGTAATTTAACTTTAGTTTTGAATACTTTGAATTTATCTAATGCTTCATCCTTTGAATATACTAAATAAACATAGCAAAACCTAGAGGAATCATCAATAAATATCACAAAGTACTTTTTATTCACCAATGAAGGAGTAGCATGCAGATCACACATAGCAACTACCTTCACCTTATGTGGTGAAAGGTATTTATAGTACATGGAGTGTTTTAACCCTACTTGGGTTGTTGAGCTTTGTCTTTGGGCCGAACCTATTACACATGGGCTTTAAGCCCGACAACTAGGCCCAATTAGCTTAAATGAATTCCCGTAAACTATGTTTTTCTTATACATGGCTCAGAAATATATAATGACCATCACTTTACATAAAAACACGACTAACAATCTCCCTTTAAGGGGTGGTCATTCAATTGTGGATCCTTCTTGTGACGTCTTGAGTCTTGGAGCCTTGTGTTCTTGGGAATTCTTTTGAAGTTCCTTTTGCATGCTTGTGATTTTAGATCTTGATCTTTAACTTGATATTCTTTGACAAAATATTGATATCGTGGTCTTTGGCCTTGATTTGTTTTGACTACTGAGATCTCTGAATCTTTATCCTTGAACCTTTATGCCTCCTTGCGATCTTGTGTCTCCACCTTCATGCTCAAGGTCTTGAAAGCTTGCTAACAATCCCCCTCAACATTTTCTTTAACATGATTACTTGTACCACATCATGGTAAGAGTAGTACTTGATCTACTTGTAAGATATATCTTTTGTTATTGTCCGGCAATCTTGTCAAAAATGTTCTTTTGAGGAAGTGCTTGTACATCAGAGATTGGCGGAAGACTTTGATAGTTTGAGCTTTCATCATGTATATATCTTTGTCGATTGAGCATGAGGTCTTGAATATTGACTCCGCTGGAATGAGGTTGTAACGCCGTCACTTATACTTGAAAATTGATGTTAGTGACAAACAACATATATAGACGAATATGGCTTTGTCATTCGTCTTGAGTTCGGTTACATTAACCTCTGATTCCGTAAGGACCATTTTATAGTATAAATGTTGTACCTGTGATCAGGTAGGTTCAATTTAGAATAACCTCCTTGACAGGGTTCCCAGCTCAAAGTATTAGATCCTCTAACGCAATTGCATTAGATTCACCGTATTTGCTTGTTCTCATTACCGGAACGTTTCAAAGTAGATAGCACGATAAGAGTGAATCAGATAGTTACTATCTTTCTGATTGAGTCGTCAATTCATATATTGGACCAAAATCAATATCCAGTTGACAGAATCTTGATTCATTTAGAATCTCGCAAGTCACCTACCAAGAGCTTGTTTGATGTTGGCTCAAGAAGGATTTCCATCGTCACTGTGAATACTAAAGAGTATCACTCTGATGTTCTGGCAATTATTACAAGGATAATGCGTAGGACTTATTGATACCAAATGTTATATAATGATGTATGACATTTTGTATATTGGAATTTGTGTCCTAGTGAGATTTTTTATGGATCTCGTTGGCTCTAGACTCTATAAGTGCACATTTGTTATTTGGTTATTGGAGGCTGAAGCAAACTGTCACCTTTTCAATATCAACAATCTCGGAATAAGAAAGCCGATAGAAACGTGTTGATCTCCGTGAGAAATGAAACATAAATCTTTTGAGAGATTCTGAGTGGCTAGGGAGGGTTGTGCATTGCATCACTGGGTCCATGATGTCAGTCTTCAATATCAGAATCATCTTTGTGATTACCGATAGATTATGTATTGACCCGGTTTCTGCCTAGGGTTGTATGGAGGGCTTCTTTCTTTTCACCCTTTATCCTTACAATTCTTTTTCATTCTTCAACCCCTTCAGTGCTTACCGAGACTTCATGACTAGTACCTTGTTGGGTTTGTTCCAGCACTAGCTCCATCTCAGTCGGCACTATTCCCTTATTCTCACTTTACTCCTTTTTTCAATCATACCTAGGACTTCTACTCTATCTAATGGAGTGTTCCTGGGTAGATCCCTCCGGTTCTGGCTGGATCATGGAACGAATATACCTAACCTTAACCGCCTTATAACTCCTTGAGAAACAACAGTTGGTCGGTCTTTGGGGTATTGCCATGAAGATCCATAAAACCATTTGATAAAAAATCAATCAACGTGTCTGAGAAATCATTTGAGACACATTGAGTGTTTCCAGAGTTACCAAAAAGCTCCCCCTACACATATGCACCATATTATGAAAGAGTTTTGCACATGCGAGGTTTGGGAACGCACTTATAGATTGAAGATCGTATCCGTTATTAATCCGTATTGATCACATTTTAATCACTATTCTCCCCCTCAAAAATTGCATATGTGTTTACAATTTTTGACAATTAGTGAATTAAAAACAAGTTAATGTCCGGAATTCACATGAGCCTAACTAAGTCTTGGGAGAACAGGAGTGCATGCAGAATGAATCATATTATTATACTCCCCCTCAATTATAGAATAGATTGAAAACTTGGAGTGGGAGTTTGTTGAGCACACAATTTTGAAAGAATTTGAAATTTTCTTTTTGAAAATATCTTGAAAAATTGTGCTCAACAGGAAAATATGTGAGATATATCTTATTTACCATCATTTTCCTTAGTACTTCTCTTGAGCATTCAAAACTTTGAATGTTTATATGACTTTGCTCAAGACCGAGAAGATATGAACTTCCCGTTGTTTAGGATAAATGTACATAAATGAACATTTTCCTTTCTTTGGAGACCGAGTCCTAAGCTGACATTTACTTAGAAGTCGTAGAGAAAAAGTGAAAGGACATGTTTTGAAAGCATTTAAAACTCTCGCTCGAACTTCATTTATTCACCCGTGTTAATATTAATCAACATTTCTAGGTGCGCAAATGTTATCGATTGTCGAGAGACATGTCGAAGAAGATTATTTTTAGTATTTTTTGATTTTATATTTAGCTTTTATAGGTTTTATAATTTTATAATTTTCTTTTCTGATATAGATTTATAGTTAAGTAATGTTTTAGACACACAAAAGAAGGTATGAGAAGATGTGTCTAAAAGCATTAAAACTTGGTTTTCAAAAAGCTCCCCCTCAAAAATTGATCCACTTATAAAGAATGATTCGAATTTTGAAAGCGACATGAGGAGGGAGTGTTGAACACTGAATTTTGAAAGATTTTGAAAATCCTTTTGAAAAATTCTTGAAAAATTGTGTTCAACGGTTTTGAAAACAAGAAGATTTCTTTTCTTTTGAAGGTAAAGCGCTCTGAAGCGTATACTCCCCTTCTATTTAAAGCTTGGGTTATGCACTGAAGTGTACATAAGCCATTGCTGAAAGCTCATCAAGTGTCACATTCTGTTGGGTTTAAAAGACTTCAAGATATTTTTAGAGTTACTACTGCTCAGGTATATATTAGTGTTGTCAAGCATAACTTAGTGTTGCTGGTAATACTAATGAAAATTATGCTAAGTAGTTAGTACTGGTAGTATAAAAGTTACTACTGCTAGTTACTACTGTTAGTATAATTAGTACCGTTAGTATAAAGTTACTGCTACTAGTAGAAGTTAAGACTGCTCAGAGATGAAGACTAAAAATATACTAAGTAGTTACTACTGTTAGTACAAAAGTTAGTACTGCTAGTGTATGTTAGTACTGCTAGAGTAAACTTCTAAGCTAGTTAATATTGTTTATGCTCAGTTACAGCTGTAGAGTGATTACACAATGCTGGAAAGGAATTATGCTGACATAGATGAGATCAAAGAATGATTGGAGAACAAGAATACCTACGAATATAAGTATTAGTTATTTGTAAAGAAGATATGTATAACTTATTTGTTTAAGAGATTACGTTTGTTTATAGAAAAGATCATGATAAGTTAGATAAGTATTGTAAGCCTTGTAGGACTCCTTGGTGTATAAAAGGAGGTCTTAGGGCATAATATTAGAGGTACATCTTTGATATTCATAGCTTCAAGGTTATTTTGTAACCCTATCAGTATTCAGAGTGATCGTTTTATATTAAGGCTGAAAGTTTAGTAAAAATGTTTTTACTGTTTTATTGTTCTTCTTAGTATTACAAGCTAGATTCCGCATAGTTTGTAGTATTTACAATCTTAGTTTCTACTATAGTTGTTTTGGATCTAATCAACTCAAAACTAAGCTTTAACAAGCTAAGTAAGATCTGTTTTAGAAGGATCAACAAAGTGGTATCAGAGCATGTTGAGAAAACTTTGGAGTAAGAAGAACACTCATCTATACAAGATTCATATTCAAAGAAGATGGGAGTCACAATCAGAAATACCCAAAAAGTGTATGACACTAAACTTCCTAGTACTCAAAACTAGAGACTATGATCTCTGGAGCATGAGAATAGAGCAATATCTTACTAACATTAATAATGCTCTTTGGGAGGTTATTGTAAATGGTGATGCACCTGCTATTGCATCAGCTAGTGCTGGTACTAAAGGTCCCATTCCTCCCAAAACTGCTAAACAAAAGCTAGCAAGAAAGAATGAATTAAAAGCTAAAAGCACTCTGTTGGTGGCCATTCCTGATGAGCATCTATTGAAGTTTCATGGAATCAAGGATGAAAAGACCTTATAGGAAGCAATCAAGGCCAGGTTTGGAGGTAACAAAGAATCAAAGAAAATACAGAAAACCATTTTGAAGCATAAATTGAGCATTTTGCCTGCATCAAGATCTGAAGGGACTGGATAAAACTATGATAGGTTTTCTGAATACTCATCAGCCAATATTGGAAATTCATAGTGGAAGTTATATTATAGGAAGTGGAAAATCCTGAGTTGCTGAGAAGATTCTCCATCATCTTGGAACAAGTATTGCACTTTAATCATGAGAAACAAATCTGATCTAGACACATTGAGCATGGATGATTTGTATAATAATCTGAAGGTGTATGAATCTGTGATTAAAGGTCAATCAAGCTCAAGCTCAAACTCTCAGAATGTGGCTTTTGTATCTTCAGAAAACACTAGCAGTACTAATGAAGTAGTTAATACTGCTCATGATGTTTCTACTGCTAGTTCACAGGGACAAGCTTCTTCCTCAACTTATGCTGATGATGTCATGTTTTCCTTTTTTGCTAATCAATCTAATAGTCTACAATTGGACAATGAAGATCTGGAGCAGATTGATACTGATGATCTTGAAGAGATAGATCTCAAATGGAAGGTGGCCATGCTTACGATGAGGGTGAAGAGATTCTTAAAGAAGACAGGAAGGAATTTGAATTTTAATGGCAAAGAAACTGTTGGCTTGACAAAGGTTGAATGTTATAACTGCCACAAGAGAGGTCATTTTGCTAGAGAATGCAGGGCACCAAGGAATCAGGGGAATAGAAATGGAGATGCTCCAAGAAGGGTTGTACTAGTGGAGACTCCTGCAAATGCCTTGGTTGTTCAAGATGGGATAGGTGATTATGATTGGAGCTTTCAGGCTGAAGATGACATCACAAACTTTGCTCTAATGGCTTATACATCCCAAGGTTCATCAAGTTCATTAAGTTCAGACTTTGAGGTATATACTTGCTCTAAAGATTGCTTAAAATCATATGAAACTCTTCAAAAACAGTATGATCAACAGCGTGAAGCTCTTAATAAATCTAATCTAGAAATTATAGGTTATCAAATGGGATTCGAATCATTAGAAGCTAGGATAGTTATTCATCAAAAGAATAAAGCTGTTTATGAAGAAGATATTGCATTTTTAAAGTATGATGTCCAAGTGAAAGATATGTCTTTTAAAGATCTTAAAAATAAGTTAGAAGAAGCTTTAAAAGAGAAAGATGATTTGAAACTTAAACTAACAAAATTTGAAGAATCATCAAAGAATCTAACTAAACTGATTAATAGTCAAATAAGTGCTAAAGACAAAGTTGGTCTTGGTTATGCTAGTCAAATAAATAAGAGTGAAGTGGTTCATAGTGTGTTTAATAGTAGAGAAAGTGATGTAGATGATAGTCCAGTAAATGATAGATTCAAAACAGGTAAAGGATTTCATGAAGTTCCCCATCCTTACACTGGGAACTACATGCCCTCAAGACCTAACTTATCCTTTGTTGGGTTAGATGAATCTGTCTATAAGACTAAAGTAAGTAAAACTAAAACTTGTATATCTAAGACTAGTAAGGATATTGTAGAAAAGCCTAAAACTATTAGGCCTAGTGCTCCTATCATTGAAGATTGGGACACTAATAGTGATAATGATAGTGTGTTTAGACCTAAAACTGATCAGACAAAACCAAAGTTTACAAAAATCAATTTTGTCAAATCTGATGAGAATGTGAAATCTGTTAATAAGGAAAACACACATAAGCAAGTAGAGTATCCCAGGAAAAGTCAAAGTCCTAGGGGTAATAGAAGAAACTGGAATGGGATGATGACTCAGAAACTAGGGAATGGTTTTGAGTTTATAAAGAAAGCTTGTTTTGTGTGTAGGAGTTTCAACCATTTAATCAAAGACTATGATTTTCATGACAATAAAATGGTAGAAAAACCTCTGTTAAATAATAAGGGAAGGTTACTGGTCAAGGGACATGTAGAACAGTTATGGAACAATGGCTTAGGAGGGTGAACCACCAAAATTATAATTGACTTTCACCCACATCTAAAAGGAATTTTGTTCCAACAGCGTTTGCAACAAAGTCAGGGACAGTATAGTTAATATGTTAGCATTACTCTCCAGAGCAGCAGCATCAATTAGTACTGCCAGGCCTGTTAATACTGCTCCCTAAATCAAAGTAAATTGATTGCATTACAAAACTATTCTTATTTTTAAAGCAACATTCAACAGTATGAAGGGCTTTTTAACCAAAATTAGCAGCTTAAAAACCAATATTCTTATGAAAATGTTCAAACTGCTAGGGTTCAACAAATGTAACTACTGGCTGGGCCAAAAGCAAGTTGTTAGTGCTGTTTTCGGGAAATAAGGAATAAATGTTGTTATGTCCTAGCTATGTGGATTTGGAGACCATACAGGGGAAATGTTATTGACCATACCTCCAAAGACAGTGGATCATACATGTTTAAAAGATTTGACTATGTTGATCTACAAGGCAGAATCAAGTAAGTAATGGCTTGGGTCCCCAAGAGAAACTAATTCTCTCATTTTGAGTGCAGGGTAATCCACAATATACTTTACAGGATCAAGGGATTTTTTACAGTGGATGCTCTAGGCATATGACTGAAAAGAAGTCCTTTCTTATAAATTATCAAGAGATTGATGGTGAATTTGTTGCATTTGGAGGAAGTCCTAAAGAAGGTAAAATTACTGGAAAAGGCAAAATTAGGACTGGGAAATTAGACTTTGAAGATATATACTTTGTAAAGGAACTTAAGTTTAACCTTTTCTCTGTCTCACAAAGTGACAAGAAAAACATTGTTCTTTTCACTAAGACTGAATGTCTTGTTCTATCTCCTGACTTTAAGCTACTTGATGAAAGTCAAGTCTTGCTTAAAGTTCCCAGACAGAACAACATGTATAGTTTTGATCTAAAGAATGTTTTTCCTCGGAGGTTTGACTTGTTTATTTGCAAAGGCTACAATAGATGAGTCTAATTTATGGCATAGGAGGCTTGGTCATATAAACTTTAAAACTATGAATAAACTTGTGAGGGGAAACCTTGTAAGAGGATTTCCTTCAAAGCTTTTTGAAAATGACCATACTTGTGTTTTTTGTCAGAAGGGAAAGGAACACAAAGCCTCTTGTAAGACCAAGCTTGTAAGCTCTATCAGCCAACCCTTATAAATGTTGCATATGGACTTATTTTGGCCAACATCTGTAAGGAGTATCAATCACAAGATATATTGCCTTGTTGTCACTGATGACTATAGTAGGTTTAGTTGGGTTTTCTTTTTGGCATAAGGATGAAGGAACTGTGGAGATCCTTAAAACTTTTATTATTGCATAGAAACCTAAATTAAATTCATAAGGTTAAAAATCATCAGAATGTACAATGGAACTGACGTTTAAAAATAATGACATGATACAGTTCTGTGGAATGACACGCGGATTAAGAGGGAGTTTATGTTGCCAGAACTCCACAACAAAATGGAGTTGCTGAAAGAAAGAATAGGACACTAATAGAGGCAGCTAGAACTATGCTAGTAGATTCATTATTACCTACTACATTTTGGGCTGAAGCAGTTAGTACTGCTTATTATGTTCAGAATAGGGTTTTAGTGATCAAGCCTCACAACAAGACACCTTATGAACTATTACATGGTAGACCACCTAGTATAAGTTTTATGAGACCTTTTGGGTGTCCTGTGACCATTCTTAATACCCTAGATCCCCTAGGCAAATTTGATGGGAAGGCTGATGAAGGGTTCTTTATTGGATACTCTATAAATAGCAAGGCTTTTAGGGTATTTAACACTAGAACTAGGAAAGTAGAGGAGAACTTGCATATAACCTTTTTTGCAAACAAACCCAATGTTGCAGGGAGTGACAGATTGGCTCTTTGATATTGCATTTTACTACCAAAAGTCTATGGATTATGAGCCAGTTACTACAGAATCAAAACTAAATAAGGAATGCAGGTAACAAGGATAAATGTTACTCAAACAATATTTTGCCTACATTACTTTATGAAGGTCCATAGAGCTTAGAGGATTCAGTTGCTGATGATGCTGGTAAAGACTATGAAGAGAACAGCAATGAGGGTGAAAGACAATGGTCCAAAAGGAAGGAAGGAAGAGCTTCAAATAAAGAAGATGACCAGAATGTGCAAGATTTCAGAGCTGCATTGGATAATTTGCTTGTTCAACAGAAGAAAGGTTATGCTAACAACACTAACAGAGATAGTATTGTTAGTCCATCTGTTAGTACTGCTAGGCAAAGGTTTACTAATGTTGATAATCTTCCTGCTGATCCTCTCATGCATGATTTAGAGGATACTGGTATCTTTAGTGGTGCATATGATGATGAAGATGTGGGTGCAGAGGCTGACCTTAACAACTTGGAAACCACATGGATGTTAGTCCTATTCCAAGCGGAATTCACAAAGGGACCAATCCTCAATGATCAGATCATTAGAGACATAAATTTAACTACTCAAACAAGGAGGATGACCAAGATTTCTAAAGAACATGCTATGGTCAGTTACATCAAAAAGTAGAGGAGAACAAATCACAAAGATTATCAAAACTGCTTAGTTGCTTGTTTTCTCTCACAAATAGAACCCAAGAAGGTGACACAAGATTTTCAAGATCCAAGTTGGATAGAGGCAATGTAAGATGAGTTGCTACAGTTTAGTTTGCGAGATTAGTTGATTTACCCAAAGGCAAACATGCCATTGGAACAAAATGGGTCTATAGAAACAAGAAAGATAAGAGAGGGATAGTAGTCAGAAACAAGGCAAGACTGGTTGCACAAGGTTACACCCAAGAAGAAGGAATTGATTATGATGAGGTTTTTGTTCCTGTTGCTAGGATAGAAGCAATTAGGTTATTTTTGGCATATGCATCATTTATGGGGTTTATTGTGTACCAGATGGATGTGAAGAGTGCCTTTTTATATGGTACTATTGAAAAGGAGGTGTATGTCTGCCAACCTCCTGGTTTTGAAGATCCACAGTTCCCTGATAAAGTGTATAAGGTAGAAAAAGCTTTATATGGTCTACATTAAGCTCCTAGAGTCTGGTATGAGACTTTGTCTACATACTTATTAGAAAATGGATTTAGAAGAGGGGTTATAGATAAGACTTTGTTTATCAAGAAGAGCAAAGATGATATCCTGTTAGTACAGGTGTATGTAAATGACATCATCTTTGGGTCTACTAAGAAGTCTTTATGGATAGAGTTTGAAGTTTTGATGCACAAGAAGTTCCAGATGAGTTCTATGGGGGAGCTCACTTTCTTCTTAGGGTTGCAGGTCATGCAGAGAGATGATGGAATCTTCATCAGCCAAGACAAGTATGTGGCTGATATATTAAAGAAGTTTGATTTTGTCACTGTGAAGGCAGCAAGCATCCAATTAGAGGGGGGGGGGCGGTGGAAAAAAAAAATAACTAACATGGCATTGAACAAACCGTTGAAGAAGCTGAGGAGGTGGATGTTCAACATTATATAGAGCATTAGTGTTTCATTCTAAAACCAAGCACATTGAAATAAGGCATCATTTCATCAGAGATTCTTATGAGAAGAAGTTGATTCAAGTGATCAAGATTTACACAGACCACAATGTTGCAGATCTTCTCATAAAGGCTTTTGATGTTAGCAGGTTTAACTTTTTGATTGTTAGCATTGGATTACTTAATCTCTGAAGATGTGTTTGTAATATTCATGATTGATATGGTTTGGAGATGGTATTAGTGATGAATTTGGATTTAAAACTGGTAGTTGTAAGGTTAATGCTGTTAGGCAGGATTTAGTGCTACTGGGTGAAAGTTAGTACTGCTAGGCAAAAGTTAGTACTGCTGAGCCAAAGTTAGTACTGTTTGTTATCGTTGGAGATAATACTGATGAGGGGGTTACCAGTAAAAATAACGGCTTCTTCGCTAATAGATTTGCTATTAACACTATAAAATCATTCTCCATCATACAGTAACTTCAACTATATCTCTCATACGCTCTAACTTACAAACCCTAATCTTATTCACCGCCGATCATCTAAATTAATCATCTGTAGCTGATCTACAATTTGTTTACCAACACAACTTGGTGGCTTTCTTGGAAAGATCAGATGAGAATATTGAGCTTCATTAGATAGTGGACTTTCTTACTACTAGTTCGATTCATTATGCTCTAACTGTAAGTCCTACTATCTATGCTTCTTATATTGAGCAGTTTTGGGCTACTCCTAAGTCTAAAACAGCCAATGATGTCAAGCAAATTCATGCCACAATTGATGGCAAGACAGTGGTAATATCAGAATCATCAGTGAGGAGTGATCTTCACTTTAATGAATAGGATGGTATTACCTGTCTATCAAATGATGAAATTTTTGTAAACCTTGCATTGATGGGGTATAAAAGAGTTTCTACTAAACTTACTTTTCAAAAAGCTTTCTTTTCCCCTCAATGGAAGTACCTTATACATACCATTCTACATTGCTTGAGTTCAAAAACAACTGCTTGGAATGAATTTTCAACCAATTTAGCATCAGTAGTTATTTTTTTAGCTAAGGGACAAAAATTTAACTTTTCTAAATTAATTTTTGATGGTATGTTAAGGAACTTGGATTCTACTTCTAAGAAATTTTAATGTATCCAAGGTTTTAACAATTGTTTTTGAATAATCAAACTGCTCTTGTAGAACCTTTTAATGATATCTATGTTACACCTGTGCATACTAAAAAGGTTTTCACTAATATGAAAGACAAAATAAATATTTTTCAAGGAGAATAACTCCATTGTTTGCATATATGTTGGTACCTCAAGTAGTTGAGGGTGAAGGTTTAGGACAACCCTCTAAACCCCAACCACCATCTTCAACTGCTTCACCCTCTCAAGTTACTACTGTTGCAACGTAACACCAAAAGACTAACAAACCTAGGTGAGCCAAAAGAGGTCGGGACATTGAGATTCCTCAGTCTAGTGGTCCCCCTAAGAAGGTTGATGATGAGGCTGTCTATACAGGAGAGGGTGACAGAGTGGTTCAGGCTACCACTACTGCTTCTAGCTTAGAGGCAGAGCAGGAAAGTGGTAACATCCATAAGACATGACCCACGACAACACTTAATGAACCATCTCCTCAAGGACTTGGTTCAGGTAGTGGACCCAAGCGCCAAGATACCACATTGGGGGGGGGGGGGGGGATTTGATCAGGACTAGTTTGAGAACTTCATCTAATACACAATGTCCACATCGGACCAACACCTCCTGTACTGACTTCTCGCAGATGTAACACATCTGGGGGAACAGTGGGGGGAGGACAGTATGGAACATCAAGTTGATTTGACGTATTTTGTACCACCAACACCCCATGATTCACCTCTCTCCGGAGGTTACACACCTGGAAGTAATAAGGGTAGACCTAACTTTAATGAATTGATAAATCTTTATACCTAATTGTTAAACAGAGTTCTTGCCTTGGAAACATCCAAGTCTGCTCAAGATTTGGTAATCAACAAGTTAAAAAACAAAGTCAAAAGATTGGAAAAGAAGCAAAGGGAAAGAACTCTAGGGATGAAACTCTTCAAGATTGGTACCTCCAGGAGAAAGAGTTTGGATAAGGAGAATGTATCCAAACAGGGGAGGAATTTGAAGACAAGGTCAATGTTTGAAGAAGGTGATTTTGATGATGACTTTGATGATACTAATGATATGGTGAATGAAGAAATAGAGAATGTTGAAGGAGATACAGTTAATGCTGGTGGTGTAGTTAACACTGCTACTACTGGAGTTAGTGCTGATAGTGCATCAGTTACTACTGCTAGTGCATCAGTTAGTACTGCTAAACCAAGAACACATCCAACAACTACTGCAACTGCATTTGAAGATGAGGATCTTACTATTGCTCAAACACTTGTAAAGATGAGAAGTGAGAAGGCTAAAGAAAAAGAAATTGCTTTCAGAGATATGGAAGAATCTGCTAGACCAACAAGAATTCTTCCAACTATTAATCTAAAAGATAAAGGCAAAGGCATTACGCAAGAGCCTAAAAAGCCTCCAAAGAACCCAAGAAAGGCTCAAATTTAGATGGATGAAGAGCTGGCTATGAGATTACATGAAGAAGAAAAGGCTGCACTAGAAAGAATGCAAAGGGACAAGGCTGCACAAGAAGAAGCATCTAATGCTGCTTTGACTGTAGAATTTGATGATGTTCAAGCAAGAATAGATGCAGATGCTCTGTTAGCTGCAAGACTTCAAGAAGAAGAAAGAGAGCAGTTTTCTATTGATGAGCAAGCTAGATTTTTAGTGGAGACAATTACAGAAAGGAAGAGGTTCTTTGCTGCACAAAGGGCTGAGTAAATTAGAAACAAACCACCTACCAAAACTCAATTAAGAAACAATATGATTACCTTCCTGAAAAACATAGGTAGGTTCACTTACAATCAACTGAAGAATAAGAGTTTGGAATAAATTTAGAAGCTGTATAAAAGGGAGCAGAATTGGATTAATGACTTTGTTCCTATGGATTCTTAGATGGTTAAAGACAGTGGAAAGAATGATGATGACAGTAGAAAGGAAGCAGA
>BQNB010119143.1:5450-20866 GCA_026074375.1 Tanacetum coccineum
AGTTATAAAGTCTACAACATCACCGGCACACTCATATTTATTTGGAATTTGGGTAAACATTTGGAAATGGATATGGCTGAATCCTCACAATATCTAATAAGGGTTATGTGTGCAGGTTATGTAACTAGTAATTTCACAAAAGTATGCTTGAATTGTTTTTGAATTTAAGCATAATTTAAGCATTTTAATGTGAAAAATAAGATAAGTAATGTTCTAATTCCCATCCCCTACTTAAATTATACAACGTCCTCGTTGTATAGATAAAACATTAAAAACGGGAAATTTAAAGAATTAGAACGAGAAACTCCCTGATGTTTTGCTCGATAGATTCTCCAAGTTGAGTTTATGAGTAAGAATGTGTGTTGTAAATACGTCTGGATGCCAGCATGACTACAACACACACATAGGATTCCAGATGATCGATACTTCACCAACTTTGTCGATTTCTTTTCCAGCGAGGTCTTGTGCAAAATATAGGAAAAACATGCAAAATCCTATCTCGGGTATCCTACGGTTAATAAATAATAAAAACAATAAATTGTACAGGCAGTCAATACGCCGTATCCAAGAACTAGGATACGCCGTATAGAAAGTCCTGTAAAAAGTATCAATACGAGTCAGTCTGCCAAATACGCCGTATCATGTGCATGAATATATCGTATAGACAAATCTGACAATAAAGATTTAAATACAGAAAAATAAAGGACTGATAATGTCTAGACATTCAATACGTCGTATGGTATAGAGCAGATACACCGTATTGATATCTGGGAAGACAGGCTCGATAAAAATAAATAACAATTTGGGTTGTTTCCCGGGAAGCACTTTTCTTTCAGCTAGTCTTTAAGTTAGACTTTTTCTTCAGCTTCCTTTACTCGGCTCTCGTTACCATCCACCCTTCGTCCATCCTACGAAAGATTTCTTGGTATGTGCAGCATGCATCTTCGTTTGTGCTCGTCAAATCATCGTATTCATGTTCTTTTATGGCAACATACTCTTCGTCTTCACTGAATGAATACTTGATCATTTAAAATCTTCTTATATAGCAAACTGTCCGCTCATGATTATCAAACAATCCATGTTTATCTTTATCCTCATGTTCCTCATGTTCCTCATTATCCAAAAAATTACTGTAGTAGTTTGCATATGGTCCTTGTATGTGATTGCTCCAATTAGAAAATGGAGAGAATTCATGATCATTTACTTTTCACCAATAATCTTGAAGCTTTATACATAGTTCAAAATCGAGTTTGTGGAAATTTCTGAAAGACCTCTTTAACCATGCACAAAAATTCATTAGACTTTGGCTTGCATCACCCCATGATTTTTCATAAATAACTTTTTTTAAGGGCTTCTTCTATTAAATTCCTGTCTGCTAACTCATTATACCATTCATAGTCCTGAAAATATGTCATGTAACCAACCCGAACCATTCCCGGTAACTCTCCTCCATTACAGAATCCGTCTTCATTTGAATTGCAAGTGGGACATTTAGCTTTCCCATTTTTGAAATAGAAGGTTCGCAAATATGATCACAAATTTCATATGGTACTCCATCTTCAAACCATGGTTCTTCAAGTTCATCATTCAATTTGTGCTTATAATCTTCGTAAGTGCACAACGGTGTTTCATAGTCGAACAAGTTTGTTTCAATTCTATAGATTTTAGCCGTTTCTTGTTCATCATCATTATTAGCTTTCTCAGCCTCAGAAAATTCCTTATCAGCAACTCCTTCTTGACCATAGTTCTTAATCCAAAAATCCTATAAGACTTTCTTGGTGAATGGATCCATAATCATATGGTTAGCGAATTTCGAGGCCAACCACTTTTCGAACATAAAATTGCTTGGATCCCTTATGGCTTTAGTCACCGTAATCCGACCAGTACGTGAAGGCGGGTAATATTTTCCAAAATTTTTTTAGTCAAATCCACCCAACTAGAAATTGAACCTTTAAATTCATCAAACCATTCACTTGCATTTCCAACTAATGAAATCAAGAAAACAAAAATCCTAAGTCGTTTATAATTCACATTCGACAACTTAATGGGGTCAACAATTTTAAGGAAGTATTCGATATGCTCCACCGCGTCTTCTCCATTAGTCCAACTGAGGGCATTATTGCGCAAATCATAAAGGAATTTACCTTTTAGGTCATAGGCTCTTTTACCATTAACCAGAATACTTGCAATCCCTGAATAATAATTTGCTTTGTCGTTAGTTGCGAATTCTTCCATAGTTGTTTTTGTCTGAATATCTGCCATTACTTCTTCAATCTTTTCACTACTGATTAGCGTGATCTACGACATGGGTAAAAATATCAGTAGGATTTACTCGGAAGAATAGTAATACAAAAAATCGAGCATGAAAATCAAATACGAAAAATCAGCTCCTGTTACTGTATCAGACTATCGATACGCCATATTCAATTGATTTGAATACGCTGTATCAATCTGTTGAATGGATACGCTGTATTGGATATGAAATTTAGATACGCCGTATCTAATAGAAGTGGATACGCCATATCAAGTTGTCGACCAGAACAGTGTTTAGAAAACAATTTAAAACACACACACAAACAAATAAACAAATATACAAGCAAATACACAAATATACAGAATTTTACAAAATTTTACACTAATCTAAATTACACTAATTAATCTAAATTACACTAATCCTAAGGGTTAGATCTAATCTAAAGATAATAACAAAAATATCAAATAAAATTCAAGATTAAAATTTTTAGTCCTCGACAATGGCGCCAAAAACTTGATAGTGTCATCGTGTAGGTGTATTTTATGATAGTTCAAGTTTTAAATTTATATTTTGCCGACTTTACCTAAAACAACACGTTAACGGGCAGTGTACCCGGTTAGATGGAGTTTCGTGGTAAGTAGGGTGTCGACCACTAAGAGCGAGAACTAATATTTTATTTTATCAATTAAACGCATCCGTATAAAGCATCCTATTTGCTGATTATAATCTATCTTAGGGATTAAAGCAATGGTGATCTTGTTAAACCCTAGCTCATAGAGACTTTACCCACTTACTGCTTAATGGAAATTTATATGCTAGTAGTCCACTGGCTAAGTCTTTACCAATTGATTAAGAACGTACTCGTTGATCCCAAGGGTCACCTGCCGGTCCAACTAAGCTCACTAATCTAAAGGCGAAGATAGGTCATTATTTGTGATCCTATTGGTCTAGATATATAAATTACTATATGGAGAGCCATCTCGGCATCTAGCTAACGTGGTCGGTATCACTAGATCCAGTTGAATGATAGGTCGCATACAAAAGCACGTAAACAAGTATAAATTGATAAACATAAACAAGCAGTCAACGATAAATTAAGCATTCGAGATAAACAAACCAAACATTTAAATCTTCATAATAATGGCTAATACCCAAGGGTATTAGCCCTCAAAAGTCATAATCAATACAAGAGTAATAATTCAACCAAGTTAAACTAACCGAGTTAAACAAATGTGTAGTATATTAGAAATCATAACACAATCAAGGATTGGTGTGTAGGCCGATTTCTAGAGAGAGAAAATGGGAAGTTCTAGTAAGAGAAAATCACTTAGTGTGTGTTTGTTATACAATGAACATCCAACCCCTCTCAATGGCTAAGAGGGGGTTTAAATACAAGAGTTTATGTGCCCTAAGTGGGCTATGAAGTGGGCTAACATGTGGGTAAAGACCCGACCCAACGCCATATGTCATACGGTAACGATTAAACTACGAGCTATGCTATTCTAGACAATATACGAGGTGATCGAGTCTTTTTCGTAAACCTAACAATCTCCCCCTAAGGGAGGTCACCCCATAAAATATAGTTTGAATTCTAGCATTCTAAGTCTTGATCTAATGACAGTAGCTCGTAATCTTTGATTCTTCATTCATTGGTTTCTTTGTACAAAATGTAGTGATCTTTTGACTTTAAGCTTTAGCTTGTTCCATAAGGCTTGCTTTGTATGTGATCTTTGAACATTCTAAGATCATCAGCCAATTCTTAATCTCAAATCCTCATCTTGTGATCTTTAACTTTGTGTACTCGGACTTTTGCCGACATGCTCAAAACCTTGTTTTGCAATCTGAAACCATACATGAACTTATATTTTTCATAACATTCATTACATCATAACTTTATACTTTCACGTATTGATGAAGAAGTTTGATATCAAGTACGAAATCTTAGTCCAATCTTCCTTGATGTGGCGAAGTCATTGAGTCTTGAGTATGAGCATGTGGCTATGAACTTGACTCTGCTAGAATAGGTTGACGTCATCTCCATCTTTATATAAACATGTAATAAAACAGTTAGCAATAAATTTATGGGACGAATATGGCTTTGTCATTCGCCCGTGTTTGGTTGGAGTAACCTTCGAATCCGTGAAGACCGACCTGTGATCAGGTTGATTCAATCTTAATAGGATTTCCAGCATCAGTATCGGATCTTCTAATGCGTAAACATCAGAATCTCCTTACTTGTCTATTCTCTTAATCGGAACGTCTTAAAGCAGACAGCACGATAAGAGTGAATCAGTTAGTTACTATCTTACCGATCGAGGATGAAAATTGATTTGAAAATCAATCGATGTGTCACTCGAGAAATTCTTTTTTGTGACATATCAAGAGTCTTAAGCATTTATCAAAATTCGTCAAACATCAATTCAAAAATCTGGACCGATTTGATATCCAGTGTCACTAGTTTGACCCATAAAGGATCTCACAAGTCACCTACCATAAGCTTGTTTGATGTTAGCTCAAGCAGGATTTCCATCTTCTTTGTGAGTACATAAGTATCACTCAGATGTTCTGGCAAAATCACAAGGATGATGCGTAGGACTCTGATTATACATTACTTATTTTCACAGTGTGTGATAAACAAGTACATTTGAATTATGTCCTAACGAGATTAATTGATGATCTCTAGGCTCTAGAATCATAGAAGCTTTTTTGATTAAGTGAGTTGATGCTTGGAGCAGACTGCCACCTTTTTAATACCGACTAACTCGAAGTGAGAGAGTCAGTAGATTACGTGTTAAGTCTACGTGACAATTGAAACATAAATCTTTTGAGAGATTCTGAGTGGCTAGGGAGGGTTGTGCAGCGTATCACTGGGTCCATGATACTTGTCTTCCATGTCAGCAATTAGCCATATGATTCTGACAGCATATGTAGTGACTCGGTTTCTGCCTGATGTTTAAGGAGGGCTGCTTTCTTTTCACCCTTTATCTTAACATTTCTATTTCATTCTTCAACCCTTCAGTGCTTACCGAGACTTCATTACTAGTACCTTGTTGGGTTTATTCCAGTACTAGCTCCATCTCAGTCGGCATTATTCCCTTTTTCTCATACCTATTCACTTTACTCCTTTTTTGCATCATACCTAAGGGCTTCTACACTAACTAGTGGATTGTCCCTAGGTAGATCCCTCTGGCTCTGGCGGGATCATGGGAACAAGTACCTAACCATACCATCCTTATAACTCCGATAAAGTAAGTGCAGGGTCGGTCTTTTGGTATTGTTCTCTTCGCCTTCAAACCAATTGAAAATCAACCAAGGTACTTGTGATATAGATATCAAATCCAATGTACCTCGATTGTTTTAGTTATTTGGAAACGCTCCCTCTCAACACGTGCATCAATTTTCAAAATTATTTGGCACATGGAGGGAGGAGTACCTGTTTGAGTCTTAATAGATCACATTTTTGTCAGATTTAATATTTAAATCACATTCTCTCCCCTGATCAAAAATTTCAAACCCATTGAGATTTAGGATCTTAATTGATTTAAATATGTTAGAAAATTTGGAAGAAAATGTGGTCTGATTAATTACAAGCCAATATTAGAACATCTTATTTCTCCCCCTCAATTTATGAGGGAGTCTGTTAGTGTCAAGTATGATAATGTTTGAAATTTTTTGAATTTAATGAAAAATTCATACATTGACACATAACATACCATAGCTACACTACTATATAATGTACAAAGTGTATAATATATTACAGATGATATTGACCTTATGAATGGAATAAAGAGCTCATTTCGTTCTCTGAAGAAGTCTGTAGTTAATATCACGAACACATCCACCAACAAAGCATTCTAAGTTTCGGTAGATCCTTCTCGTCTTCAATCACCTTTCAATAGCAGATATAAACTCTTTGCTCCTTGTCACGTCCTTCTAAGTCCAAAATCGCGTATTCATACCCGGATTGAGTCGTTTAATCATGAATTCCTTAACTCTGTAATCCAGTGCTTCTAGAATGCGTTTCAACGTACCATCACTAAACTTGTATATTTTGTTGAATCTCATGATCTTTTGTTCATTGTGGTTGACCGGGAACACTACCGCTCTAGTAGACTCAATGATGGTATAATCATGTTTGAACTCGTAGCCTTTAGCATCCCATCCTGGTTTAGTGAGGTTCAACTGTTTCTGGTAGCTTTCAATGCCAAGTTGAAAGTCTTCAACCCGCTGTTGAATTACCAAGTTTCGGGTCCATAGTTTGACAACTGTAGATAACATACGTTTATCGGAACCAGAAAGATGATCAAGATAACCTTGCAGAAAGAGCAGATCCAGGTCTTCAAAGTTACTGGGATACAGGTTCTTAAAGTCTTTTTCAGCGATCTTGTATTCTTGGAAATTAGCTCGACGAAGAACAATTTTGCTCAAGTAGTAATACCCGTATCTTGAATAGGTTTGATACTAACGACACTGAGAATTCGCATGTGATTTCTAACTTCTCTCTGACATGACAGAGAATCATGTCTCTCAATATAGAACTTTTGTCGATTGAACCACCAGTGAGATATACCATAAACGACACTTATGTCATAGGTGCATACTTCATCAATCCACATTTGCTCAGGCATAGTAGTTCGAGTCAAAGCAGGATAACGATAGCATAACTTCATCTTGGAAATACAGAGCAAGACCGGACTTCTTGTTGCCATATCTCAAATACTCTAAGTCTTTATTGAAGAAGAATTGTGTTTGAATAGTGCCATGACCTAGAGGACCACCGAGAGGCAGTGGTCGATTGACATCGATTCTGACTTGATCTCCTTCTGGATTCGTCCAGTCAACTTGATTTGTGAGCATCTTGTGACACTCTTCCATCTGGAACTGCAGGTGAATGACATATGGGTAGAAAGCTTTAACAACCTAATATGCATGCCCTTTGAAACATGCTTGTGTAAGCACAGTCTTGTTCACTTTACTGCAGTACTAGTTCATTAAAGTCATCATGTCTCCAATCTTGGCAAGCAATGAGTTCTCAGCAGGGGGTTCATAAGTCGAAACCAACGCAGAAGCCCAGTTGTTCTCTACATCAGATATATTGGAAGAAGGGATAGTCCAAACAGGTTTAGGTGTTGCTGGTCTTTCTTCTTCTTAGGGTGGTTTCCACCAGCCTTTTCTCATGTCAGCATTTGGTAGGTAATCATTCCGGGTGTCTTCATCGTCAGATAATTGTACCTGTTCTTCGGGAATGGAATCTTCCTTCATCAGATAATCTGTAGGAGATGATTCATGAGCAGCAGAAACACCAGTTGACTCATATCTATTGTCAGATGTAGTCCATGCCATGGATTGCGGTGTTAAGGCCGCAGTCTTGGACGAACTAGAAGCCTTACTGCCTTGTTGCTGAGCAGATGCTAATGTACCAGTAGATGAAGGAGGAGGAGGCAGAGGCAACTAAGAAGATCCTGATGCTCCTGAAGTACCTAGAGCACCAGATGCACCTGCTGGAGGAGGTGGAGGTGGTGGCTGTGAAGGTGGAGACCCAAAAGGAGTTCTTGGAGAGGCATGCTTCTTTCTTTTCTTCCTACGAGCTTCCTCCAGATCTGATAGGAGTTGATTTGAGTGATCACGTTCCAAAGACTTCTCCAGCGCTTCAAATAGATTCTTGTGATCTTCATAAGCCAGGTAGGATTTATCTTTAAACATCCGTTGTTAGAGTACTTCCTTCATATCAACGGCAGGCAGCTCACTAAAGCGAGCTCGAAGAGGGGCTTGCATTGGCCAGTCTACTGCATTAGTGACTATCTCATCAACTGCCTTACTCACCTTCTAGGGAATGTTGAGATTCTCCAAGTTATATAGCCGGGTCCCATATTTGTCTAACCTTTCCTCTAAATCTAAGTTGCTTTATATCAGATCCGCTATATGTTGTTCAAGCTCTCCTATGCGTTGTAATAAGATCGGATCTGAGGAGCTTTGTTGTGGTTGAGGTGGTGGTGGTAGAAGAGCTATTGTTGTGATTGTTGTGGTTGTTGCTGTTGATGTTGGAAGCGGTGCATGAACTGTTGTGGAGACTGGATGTGAAACGGTGAGATCAATAACTAGAGTGGCCATTGGTGGAACTGAAGAGGTATCCTGATGAATGGGAACCATGACCATTGACTGAACCTCTGATTCAGTATTGGTTTTCTCAGGTTTATCTTCCTATAGCTTCTCCTCGAGGAACTGATTAGTGAAGCCGAGTTCTTTGTCAAGATTTTGCAGGGAAGACAAGGTTCCAGTGGAGCTTGTAGGGTCTTCAAGAATCACTTGATCTTCAGTTGGGAGTTTGATGTTCTCCTGAACATTTGGGTAAGCAGTTGTGGTAAACTCTTCATCCATTTGCTCAGTGTTTTGTTGAGTTGAAGCATCAGTGGTCTCTAAGTCTATACATTCAAGGTTTGGTCCAGCATGAACTACATGACTTGATTGAGGTTGAGACTCTGTAGCATCACCAGGGTTTGATCCAGCCTGACCTTCATCTTGTACACCAGGGTTTGGTCTAGCCTGGCCTTCATCTAGTACACCAGGGTTTGGTCAAGTCTGGCCTTCATCTTGATTTCCAGCATTGATCCCAGGCACTTCCTCATCAGATTTCATTTCATTGTCAATTGAAGCTAGGTCCGCATCCAAGGAAGGTGAATCAGCAATTCCAGAGGGTTCAGTGGGTATAGGAGTGCGCCTCTGAAAAATAAATTATTCTGTTGGGCTCTTCCTTTTTGGAGTCTGAAGGGTGAGTAGATCTTGAACAGCTTGTTCTTCAATGACTTTCTCTTTACGCTTTCCTTGTACCTCTGGAAGCGGTTGAAATCTCCTAGAGTCAAGTTCCCTAAACACCACCGGACGAGTTGGTCCCTAAGTTCGTTCTCCTTGATCCTTTAAGCTTAGTTGCAGGGCCCGTTGAAGGTTTGCTTACTCATCACCATAGATAAGTTCCTTTTCTGGAACACCTTTATCGATAAACTTATCAACTAACTGTAAAGGGACCTTTGGCATGCTTCTTTGTCACCTTACCCGCTTTAGAACGTTTGGCGAGAGATGGTGCATCAGATGTCTCCTTGACCGGTTTACGCTTTTTACCTTGGTCTTTCTTGGAGGGTTCAGTGGGTGACGGTGTTGATTTGGGTGGTTGAGAGGAAGTTTGCTTAGGTGCCTTGTCATCTACAGGTTTCGTGACTTTAGCTGCCTTAGGTGCTGAGGGCTTGGTCTGCTTAGCTGCCTTGGGTTTCGTAACCTTGGTAGCTTTAGGAGATTCGGTTACTCCGTCTTCCCCTGCCTTACCACGTTCTTCATCCAGATATTGTTGATACTTGGTGACATGCTCCAGGTATTCTCCGTAGTAGGGTGCGCTTTTAATTTCATCAGTGAGAAGTGCATCAGGTATCGACATACCAAATATTTCCCTACCATCCTTTCCAAGAGACCTGGGAGTGCCCAGAACAATTTCATCATGTAAGTAGTGAAGGGGTGAATTAGTTCTTGGGTGAATGTTGTGCTTGGTTTTCAGGTAGTGGATGATGAGTTTGGTGAATCTGATGCTTGGGATAAGCAGAGGGGTGGACTTCTTCTTTCCACTTGCTGTCGTCGTCAAATTCTTCTTGTCAGTGAGGAATGTTTGAATTGATTGAACAAATTCTTCCCAAATCCTCTCATCATAATCGATGTTGGATCGATGGATGATACCCTAAAGAATAAGCAGCACAGGATGTCTTGGCCTGTCATATCCAGCAGTTTTATCGGTAAGGCACATGTTGATCATGGACATGATGGCTCTCCATGGTTGATAGAGAGAATTGACAGACATTGCAGATACATTTTTGAGCGTACTAGTGTATCCCAGAGTGTTTACATATTCGATAATTGTATCACTTGAGGGTGGAGCCACAAATGGATCATTATCATTGGTTGGTGTGATTTGAAGTGCATCTCTGATAATTTCTTTGTTAAGATTAAACCATTGCTCATCCAACTAACATCTGTACATCCCAGTAGAAGAGTCATAGCACATGATGTCCCAGAACTGCTGAATGTGAATTGCAAGAATCGTGGAGGATGCCATGAAGGCCTTCAAGAAATTGGTATTTTTTAGTATGGCCACAGCAACCTGGGAGATTGGACTCTTTTGTGCCTTCAGAATGTCAAGAACACAGTTACTTTTACCGATAGGCACCCAGTTGCGTACTGGTAGGATCTGATCATCTGTTCTGATTGGTGGTGCGATGGCAGGAGCTTGTTCAGCATGCACATCATTGGCAGGAATATTCATGTCATCCATAGTATCTGCATAGGTAAATCCAATAACATGACATACATACAGATACATGATGTTAGAATGGAGCAACTCGCTACACAACTCGCTGCAGAACTCGCTACCATGATAGATGACACACAACTCGCTACACAACTTGCTACTAAGTTAGATGTCACACAACTCGCTACCCAACTCGCTATTAGCATACTTAACTCGCTAGAAAATTTAAAATTTTTGAAATAGCGGGTTGCATATTTTAATATTAAAGAAAATCTTCCTCAACTCGCTACTGAGTAGCGAGTTGCCTGTTCATAATAAAATAATGAAATATAATTAACTCGCTATCAAGAAATACCCAACTCGCTACCAAGCACACAGCTAATTCTCTAAGACTTAAAATCACAAGATTAGTAACTAAGTTCAATACATCACATGTTTAACACTTAGACAACATTAGAAAACATTTTGCATTATTCAGAAACAACCAGCAACAACAATCAATGATTTTTTACTAACAAAAGTCAACCTTAGCCACGAAAATCATCAAGACTACAATATGATGACAAGGGATGCAATTAAAACACGAACGAGGCATTATTCATCTATTCTAAACCTAACCCAGCAAACAAAACATCATTCCAAACACAAATAATGATTTAGATGATAAAAGAAGATGAAATCATTGATTTAGTGTGATTAAGACTACCATGTTCTAGATATAGGATGTATACAAGATATAGAACATTATACAAAAGGTACCTTAGCAAGAATAGACACAGAAATCACAAATCAAGATAGTTTCAAAGTAGCGAGTTGCGGGTTAGGATATTTGATAGAGAAAAGGTTGACTAGATTTTTAGAGATTTGACCAAGAGTAACTCGCTATCCATTATATATATGTAACAACTTTACAAATTGTAGATTTGGTCCTTATTCTTTTGCTATCAATCTCTTTCAGGTTTAGATTATTAATAAGGTTGGAACAATTTTTAGAAATGGCATAAATGGTCCTTATAGTTTCATAAGCCTAGATAACTTTTAGCAAATGCATATAAGTCCCTATACTCATAAATAATTGACAAATTTAGCCTTTTGAGTTAAAAATAAATTTAACTCCCCTTCAAATTGTAACCCCGTTAAATACAAAAACCTTTTACCAATTGATTATTTGATGAATTAAAATGCCCGTTATATGTCATAAATTTGAAAACACCCTCCCCCTCAATCAATGATCCGTTTTCTATCTAAAGAGCAGAAGTCGTTGATTGAGTGTCAAATTTTGAGAAATTCAAGTCAGATTAATTTTCAAACAACACTTTTCCACCGTATGTAGCACAAATGATTTTCTGAAGAATCATAGACGAAAAATTCTTTGGATAAAAAGAAGACTACACTTCTTTATAAAGAAATAATGGACTGAAGCGTACATTAAGTCAGAGTTGCATGGATATAAAGTAATCTATGCTCGGGAGAACTTAATCACCCGTTGTTAGGAACAGACGTCTTTTTGGCGACGAGCTTTCCTCATTTTGAAAATCGGGTTGCATATCCAAAATAATAGCAAGCCATTAAGACATGTTTTGAAAAGTTTGAACTTCCGTTCGAGCTTCATTTAAAGACCCGTGTCATTATTGAATGACATTTCTAGGTCCGTAAATGTTATCGATAAACAGAAGACATGTCGAGAAAACTATTTTTGGTATTTTTCTGGTTTTATATTTTTGTATTTTGTTTTTAGATTTAAACTATTTACATATTTACATAGGATACTTGAAGCAAATCCATTACTCATCCTTTTCATCTTGAAGACGTTTGAGTGTCTCAGGCTTCATACACTTCATGCCAAGCCAAGGGAGAATGAATTTGAATCTCTCTCTGGGCAGTGCCTTAGTGAAGATATCCGCCAGTTGATACTCTGTCCTCACAAAATACAACTCAACCACTCCATTCTCTACTTGTTCTCCAATGAAATGATGTCAGATGTTGATGTGTTTAGACCTGGAGTGCTGGACATTGTTACAGCAGAGGGCTATGGGACTCTTGATGTCACAATACAGAGAGACACGATTATATGCAAAGCCATAATCAGATAATTGAGACCTCATCCACAGAATTTGGGCACAATGTTAAGTCTCAAAGGAGTTCAATCAATTAAGTTAGACGTTGTATATAAGAGGAAAAACATCGAGAATTCCGGTGCTAGATAATTAATTAATATTGTATATGTTATCAAGGGTTTAATCCCAAGACAAAACCCGAGCACCGACAGACCTAACGTTAAAGATCGACCGAGTAGAGGATAAAAAAGGCGCAGTCACTTAATGGAGTGGGGTAATATAAGTAAAACGTTTCCCTTTGGAAAAAGTAAGTTGTAAAAAAAATATCTTATTATTCCTTTTCCTAAACCTCTCATGACTCTCTCAACGTCTCTCTTCTATCTCTCTCTACAAAACAACTATCTCTTTCGTCTTTTCTAAGTTCTAAGTTGTGTAATGTTATATAGTTATATAGGAAGTGTTTAAATACGGAGATCCAACAATTCGAAAGCATCGAGAACACAAGGGTTGACTCGTGTCTTAGTTTGATGTGGTTAAATAGCTCAAAGATCGTAGGTTTCATTTTTGACAGCCAAAAAAGCCCATGGCTCACTTTTGTTGATTTTGGCTTATTATGTTTGTTAATCTTGGCTTCTCGTCTTAATTTGGATCTTTGGCTTCTTTTTGAACTCTTCTGATTCTCGTGTCCGTGTTTGCTCGCTTTTGACTATTTTCTTGTGATTTTTGACTTATCCATACCTGCACACACAAAACACAAATACAAGCATATTTTTGCCATTTTTGGTCTGTTTTGGGTTTAATTGGGTTATTTTTAGGTATAAATAGATATGTGTATTTTACACTTGTCAAGTTGCTTCGTATTTTTTGATCTAGGAAGAAACACATGTTATAGGAAGGTTAATCTTCATACACCATCATTGTATTACATGTTTTAGCTTTCTTTCGTGGTTAAAAAACCTAATATGGATTGATTTAAGTGAATTCGAGCAAGTGTTCTTCGTGGAGGTTTGCGTTTTATATTATTTTTCTAGGCAGCGAGTTGACAGGTTTAGGGACAAGATCCACGTTTTTAGGAAAAAGTCAAAGGCGAGTTGCCAAAAGTCAAAGGCGAGTTGTTTTTTTTAATAAAAAATTGGTGGCGAGTTGCTTGTTTATTGGTGGCGAGTTGACAGGTCAAGGCGGTTTGATTATTATATTGAGCAAAATGAAATGTTACCATGCCCATTTTTAAAGACCACGGCGAGTTGCTTATTTTATTCAAGGCGGTTTGAAAAAAAACTAGGCGGCGAGTTACTATAGTATACGGCGGTTTGCAAATACAGGCGGCGGTTTGAATATTAAATTAGACGGCGAGTTGCTTAAGTTCTTGGCGGTTTGCTTATCAAAAGGAAGGCAGCGGTTTGATTATTTTATTTAGGCGGCGAGTTACTTATTGGCAGCGGTTTGCTAAGACAGAATTGGCGGCGGTTTGCTAAGACAGAACAGCAGCGGTTTGATTTAAAAAAAAAAGAGTATCCAGACGACACCCTTTTTAGCGACACTTTTTTTACGGAAAAAGTTGAGTAATATGTAATTTTTTATATAGCCTTTCTAACTTAGATTTTGGTAATAAGGTAAAAAAAATTTCTTCATAATCCAACTGCGCCGAATTCCAAACAAATCATCAAACCATAAGCCAAAACCAAAACCATCAACAAGGACTTAAACTGCATTAATCATACAAGAAACAAACCTCAACAACAATCGATTATTCATTCACGGTTTTCTATTGATTTTGTAAAATCCCGTGAACGTGAATTGCATACATAACCACAACAACTTCAATCACATCATATCCACTTAAGATCCAACAAAATCTTTCACACTTCATAATTCATTACCATTCATTCATCATGTCTACTCCAGTCAATACATCCTCAACAGATAGTCAAATGCATAACAATATCATGGCAGCTGGTTCAAAAGATCGTCCACCGATGCTTGGACCAGGAAGATATTCTCAGTGGCGTTCACGTTTTCTACGATACATTGACACTAAAGCAAATGGTGAATATCTGAGGAAATGCATATTTGATGGTCCATACAAGCTAACTAGCGTAGTAATTGAAGCTGTTGCTGCAACAGTAAATGCTCCAGCAGTACCAGAACATGACGAAGCTGAGACAGTACACAACATGTCTGAAGAGAACAAACTGTATTTTAAAGCTGAAAAGGAAGCTATTTTCTTGCTTCTAACTGGTATTGGAGATGAAATCTACTCAACTGTTGATGCATGCAACACTGCTAATGAGATGTGGACAGCCATTGAAAGACTACAACAGGGTGAATCATTGAACATTCAAGACGTCAAGACTAATCTGTTCTGGGAATTTGGGAAGTTTACTTCTCGTGATGGAGAATCCATGGAGTCTTATTACTCCCGGTTTTACAAACTGATGAATGAGTTGACAAGGAACAACTTGCAAGTTACAACAATGCAAGTGAATGTTCAATTTCTTCAACAACTTCAACCAGAATGGTCAAGATTTGTGACGGTTGTCAAGCAATCAAAAGAGATAGACACCATCTCATATCACACACTCTTTGACATTCTGAAGCAGTATCAAAATGAAGTTAATGATATCCGTGCTGAGAGAATAGCCAAAAGTGCAAATCCATTAGCACTTCTTGCGGCTGCTCAACCATATTCAGATAATTACTATCAAGCACCAAAACCTCAAAGATCAAATGCAACATCATCTTCCACAAGACCAAGTGCATCTACCAGACACAAAGGCAAAGAGATCGCCAAACCAATTACACCTCAATCTGAGTCAGT